>JAJMBV010000024.1:0-191609 GCA_030585085.1 Petasospora xishuangbannaensis | reverse complement strand
AGTAGAAGACGTCTCTGAGGATTCACTAGTTGATTCAGTAGAAGACATCTCTGAGTATTCACTAGTGGATTCAGTAGAAGACGTCTCTGAGGATTCACTAGTGGATTCACTAGTAGACCTCTCTGAAGATTCAGTGGAAGTTGATGTTGATGTTGAAGTTATGTCTGATTTCCTGGATGATTCCCCCAGCGAAGATGTTGAAGATGTTGAAGATGTTGAAGATGTTGAAGATGTTAAAGATGTTGAAGATGTTGAAGATGTTGAAGATGTTAAAGATGTTGAAGATGTTGAAGATGTTGAAGATGTTAAAGATGTTGAAGATGTTGAAGATGTTGAAGATGTTAAAGATGTTGAAGATGTTGAAGATGTTGAAGATGTTGAAGATGTTGAAGATGTTAAAGATGTTGAAGATGTTGAAGATGTTGAAGATGTTGAAGATGTTGAAGATGTCGAGGATGTCGAAGATATTGAAGGCGTTGCGCTTGCAGTGCTGGAGACTGGTGGACATGTACTTTGGAGATTGTCTAGATTGGTACAGTCAAAGCCCATAGTTGTAGAGTAAATATTGCACTGTCCGAGACCGGTAACAGTGCAGAGAAGGCTGTTGACAGCAGCTGTAATAGCCGAACCTGTGTTACCTGTGTATAGGACATAGTAATCAGTGTTTGCACCATTCGTAACAGTCCATCTAAAAGCAACGTATTCTGTACTACAGAAATGGGTGATAGAAGCAAGGTAAGTTAACTCAGGGACTGTCACTTCATATGTGACAATGAAAGCACCCTCAGCGAGGTTAACAACGCCTGCAATACCACTTATATCAGCCCCATTGTAAAATACCTCGAAATCAGAAGCATTAATCGGGTTTGCAAAGTTGAAATACCATGTGATCGTGAATTCACGGTAGTAGACAGGAGCAAAAAGGATTGTAGATGTCAAAGTTGTGGCTGCAACAGAATACGACGCTGTGTATGTCTGGTTATGAATAGTGTTGGTTGTAGAGCCATATGAACAAATTCCAGAACTGATTGGTTGGTTAAGTGCTAAGGAAGTAGTGACAGTCTTGATCCCAGTAGCAGAAACTACTGAGACTGAAGAACTTGAAGACGTGGTTGCTGCATCAGCAAATTGCAAGTAAAGCAGAATCCACAAAAATAGTACACTTGTAGATGACTGCACTTTCATTACAATTCAATTTGGCAATACTTAAATTAGAGTAATGTTAGGCAAAATTGGCAAAAGGTATCATCTTCCAAGACCCGTCCGCATGCAGCGTATATATCTGTGCGAGATTTCAACACTTCAGACAGTATTCTCCTGGATCAGCCTCGATTGTTTAAGTTTTAAAGCAAGCTTATGGATATCAGTCATTAGTCACGCAATAGTATTTAGATTCATTACCAAGTCGGAAATACGTGATGAATAGTTCGCTACAGGAATGTCACCTATGTTCTCTCTATATGTGAGATGTATCGAAGCTGATAGCTACATAAACTTACATATTTACGTGATGCTAGGGAAGCATATTAGCAACGGATGTGTTTTAATGAGGTTTCAGACAACGCTGATGCAGGTTTTGGTTCTCAAAAGCTGTTAGATTTAAGGCTGTTTTAGTGCATTCAAAACTGAAGTGAATCAAAAAGTACTAAAGTCTTCTAGGGATGAAGAAGGTAACGATACGGATCTAATAGCTGATCTGATGTGCTAGATCAAACCGGCTGCACAACTTGCTTAGGAACTGCACGTTTCTGTAGGCATCTGTTAAGGTTCTATCGGTGTCTGCTGTCAAGACCATTTTGTTCTTGCGTTCTTCCTTGCTGAATACAGCATACGGCATGCGACATATGAAATGTGCAGAATGTTCCAGCCTCAGGCCACATCGAGCTCTCAGACTCTAAACTTTAGACTAAGAGATAAAAAAAAGAGTTATATATCTTTCTATTCTTTTGAAACGGAGAAAATATTATATCTGGTAGGTTACTTATAAAGAATTTTGAGGTCCCAGTATTTTAGACACAAGGGCCTTGTTGGTCTTTCTTTATAGCACCTTATTTGCGACAACCTGAAAAAATTGCTACCCCTCAGTTACTTTACGCTATTAGAAAACACTCAAGCAAAAGAGAATTATGCATAAGGTGGTCTGAGAACTTCAATATAAAAAACCCCGGCCTTGTGCGGGCCCTTTCCACATTCGAGATTCATTTGCGAAAGACCTTTGAAATGATAAGAATTATATTTCACGTGACTAATGGGCGTTTTCCTATGGTGGAGAAATGGACATGTCAGATTGAGCTAGCTAGGTTGTAATGCAATGTTCCATGCACCGAAGCGCACCGCGATGTTCTGCTGGGTACTACGGTCATCTGCATGATGACTTCAGACAGATTCTATTGCGAGAGTATATCCAGTAATAAATTATCGTTGTAGTGCACGAATCCCAGCTCCTTCCGCGTCTTCAGAACTAAACCAGTCACTACTTGTTGATTTCCAGTCTCTAGAAAAACAGAAATGTACCGCAATTCCTCTCCAATGGAAGATGGATTAGAACAGTTTAGGAAGCATGATGATACTTGTAAAACGTGTCAGTTTTTTTTGATTATGAGTTTGTATGGGGCAACGTCCCTTACATGCTTTTTCTTAAAAAGTGTTATCTATAGCTTGAAAAGTATTGCTTCTAAAAGTTTGGACAATTTAAAACCCTCTGGTGTTTTTCCTCTCTCTGACTGAAGTTTTCTTCATCTATAAAATGGCTCCTGGGGATAGATACTGACAACTTTTTTTCTAACTTTCCTACGGACTTAAAGCGAGATGGTTGTATCTGTATGGTTCTGAAGATATCTTTCCTAAGACATTGGTGGCTGAATCCAATATGTAAATTTGAGTACTCTTCAGGTTTATCGATTTTTTGGTGTATGAGTATTCAAATAATTCTTCAACTGCTGATTAACATTCTAACTCTCCGATAGCATAGTTGCGCGCTATGAGTAACGAGGAACATATTTTAGTGCATTGTCTCACAAATGCAATCAACGCTCCTTTATTGGCATATCTGAAAGTTATATTTGAAGTTTCCGGTGTCTCATTGATGGTTTAATTGTGAAGGTTTACTTCAAAAATGAGACCCTTATTCATAATTTAATTAATAAACGTGTTAAATATCTCTATAGAGTTTATTCTTGATTCCAGGCTTTCCTGGATTGATTGGCTGCAAGCAAAGGTGATGATGTTTTCTTGAGACAAACCTATGCCAGCTCAGGAGCCTTGGACTAAATCTTAGCATCTGGCCTACAGCTCTGTTTGATTGCTTTTTTCCGGATTCAGAGTGGTAAGATCTGGAAAGGCACATCCAATTACTATGTTATGCACTGAGGAAATAACGTCGCACGGTCTTATGCCAGTGAACACTATATTCATCTAAAATGCCAAGCAAAGCAAAGTAAAGAAAGAAAGTGCTTGGTTTAAAACGACCTACAGTTCCTTGTAAAAACGCGGAGAGCGTAATATAGATTAGGATTTGTGTTTGCAGCACTATACATGAAAATGCTCTAATCATTGCGCACATACCCCAGAAACACTGAGCTTTCAGTAGTCTAGACCAAGAAATTCCGAGATTAAGCAAAAAAAAAACAATCACAGGACTCGGGTTCTCAAACAAAACTCATTTGTTTCCAAGAAATACTGAAGTCATAGAGATATTTTTAAAACAAGCGGTTGTTAGTATAATTGTTGTATGAGAGATTACAACGGTAATTATTGTCTTCTGTTTGATATTGAAAATTACAAGTGAGTAATCAGTAAAATGCAAAAACTGTACGCCTTGGGAAAGGCCTAGTGAAGGGTTTTGTTTGATGCAGTTCTACTAGTGTTCCTCAAGGTCTATTTCTTGGTTAAGAAAAAATTGCACAGACGTTATGTTATCAAGAATTTGGATCATAATCAAAGAAGATTTTTACTGAGACTGTTCTCTAGAGAAGAACTTAAGTTGCCTCAGGTATTGAATGTAGTAGAATGATGTACGTTTTTGCTTCACACTGTATTCCTAGGATGTTCGATGAGTAATTGGATTGATTGGAATGACAATGTAGAAGCATGTAGCTTTCAAAGGTGCCATAAGTTGCAATCTCTCAATAACCAAAATAAATATGGAAGCCGGTGCATGTTATTTTGGGGCTTATAGCCAGTCTAAACGGTAAAGTAAGTTGAGAAATACTCCATCTGAATATATATGCTAAAAATCTCCGTCTATTCTCCTTGGATTTCATGTATATAACATTGAAATGAGAAATGAAGTGTCGTATTCACTCGTCCCAGATGTCTAATTCCAATTTTTTGAGGATTTCTTGGAAATTCAACAAGATCAGACAGACAAATCATTGGAGTTTACCAACAATTACACACGTGCTTACTGTGATAATCTTAATAGCAATTGAAGGTACTGCTTTAAGTCATCGAACACGCTCTTTTTAAAAACTCCATTCTGCCATACCTCTGAAAATCTGAATTATGTAGCATTTTTTGCTGTCCTTAGTGTTTACTATCGCGTCATATTATGGCTATGATCCAGTAGCTCGGAGAGAGAGGCACCACCCAGCAATACCAGCATTGCATACTCCTTTCTATGAAAATTCTGGATTCTTTCGCTACAGTGTATTTCTACCCTTGGTTGTTCAAAAGAGTTCTTATGCTTCTGCTGGGTCTACATTTGGTTGTGAGTTTTAATTACACGACCGAAAAAAAATGATGGTCTATTCCGTGTCATGGGCTGTAAAATTGCTACGCGACAAGAAGACCGTTTTCAATTCGAACGTCCTATCAGGTATGTTCTCACGAAATGGGTGTAAGGATTATGGTAAGATGTTGCTATCTATCTTGTGGAATTAAACCCAAGAATTAATTTCAACTATCCTTATCGTCGAGTCTTCAATACATCAGTTTTTTAAGAAGTATTCTATCAATCAACTGAACTACATTTATCTCCACCTGTTCGTGAGTTACTACCCTGACGAATCTCAAGTGAATGCATGCGTGAGCAGCTTAGAAGCCACTGTAAGTACAACGTGTGCACATGCTCTTGCGTCACCATCTACGCCTCCTTACAGCTCGTTTCAGCGGGTTGTGCAACTTGAATATGAAAATTCTGCCGTGGCTGAATCATTTCTGCCTACAGAAGTGAGTCTCTTTCCCGCTTCTTATTTTCTTGTTGGATTTCAAGAAGGGAACTTCTATCAGAATGAAATGAAATGCCATCAGCTGCATGTAGCAAAGCTGTTGATAATTTCTCACCAATCTTCGACGACTATTTACACTGGCTTGTTGTCACACATTTAAATCCGGGTACAATAGATCGTGTTCGCGAATTTCTTCTGTAGAGTTACAGAATTCTGCCATGTTTACTTGTTGCTTCTTGTTCTGAGACTTACTTATCCTTTTTCAAACGCTTCAACTTTGAACTGTTATTAAAAGAACAAGTGAATGTAATACTAAGTATGGATACTTAGAGCCTGAAAAAAAGAGTATATCTTAATATGTCATGTGTTTTTCTCCCTAAATGGCTGCGTTCCGGACTCTACGAGCACACGTTCTATATACACCACTTCTAGTGCCTACCGTCGTTGAAAAGTCTTATTTTATCTACTATGCGGGGTGGACAAATAAGAGCCTCCTTGCTCTTTGTTCGCAGTATTATCTCTGGTATTTGAACGGAGTTGCCAAATGGAGGGTAACTCCAGAATCCCATTTTTTTTGAATTATTGGTTATGTACATTAATCTGAGGTCGCAATGGCTAGTACACCAATACTTCTAGCACTTTTGTCACCAATGTAAAGCTGTTGTAATTAATATATGCTTGCTCTTCATGATACATGCGACATGACCGTGAAATATCAGACAATTTGAGTATTTTCCTAGTCGTACTGTTATATTTCATGTTGAAGAGGTGAACCGATTTCATTCTAAGTTCTTTTATGATCCATTGCCAATTCTAGTTCTATAGATGAGAATTTCACCTGCTCGATGGATTCACACAAGGAGCTTCGGCGTCATCTACCGAGACATCCCTCAGAAGCCTCCGTGGTACCGTAAACTAAACTTCCCTGAAAGTAATATCTGGGATCCTCTTCCAGATTCCATGTTCCTTGTTGGGTTGGCCTTGATCCAACAACCAACTACGGCGAATAGCGATCGTTTCATACGTCCTTGGGTAAATACAAAAAAGGTTAGAATGCGGACTTTCTGCTTTGCTCCCTAAAAAAAGAGGATAGGTGTTTGTTATTTAATTTGGTCTTCAAATAGGTCTTTCTATCTCTTTCCTCATGCTATGAAGAGCTGTTTTCGGAGCTGTTGCCGCTCAAGCCATATCATCCAACCGGGCGCTGCAAGCGCTAGAGATGTCGCATCAAGCGATCGTATCGTCGTAACTGATTAGATTCATGGGTAAATAACAGGTGGTACGTCCTTTTGGGTGTTTCTACCAGCTCAATTCCTCCTGAAAGTAGAAAAATCTAAAAAAAAGGATGAGCCCAGCTGGCCTGGTATATTGCTAGTAATGCTAACCTAAGGGTCCAACAGCCAATCATTGATAATAATATGAGGTTCTCAAGGTTCTCAAGTTTCTCAAGGTTCTCAAGGTTCTCACTCGCATCCATAAAAGTCTTTGTGTCTATTTGCTTTTCGTCATGGTAGATTTACATGTATCCGAATTTATTTACAAGGGGTCATATCGTTCTTCAAACCGCAGAAGCAGTTGGCTCCTTTGGGTCCAAATATTTTTCGAATGCATCGTTCTTTTCACGGAAAGGTCTTGGTCCTAGCAAAGAAATCATGTCATTTCTAGTTAAAACTTCCTTTTGCAATAACAACTGCGCAACCTTCTCCACGTCAGCGGATTTCTCCATTAAGAGAGCACGGCACTTGTCGGCACATTGATTAACAATTCTTTGGATTTCCTGGTCAATCAGTGTGCCAGTTTCTTCTGAGAATGGTTTGGTCAAATCAGATTCATCCTTACGTTCATATGCCAGGGGACCTATTTTGTCTGACATGCCAAGTTTAGTAACCATATTGAACGCAATGCTGGTAACCTTCTTGAAGTCATCAGATGCACCAGAAGTAACAGAGTCAAAGTGTAACTCTTCAGAAATACGACCACCGAGAGCCATAGTCATGCGATCCACAAGCTGGTTTACAGACAGCAAGTAGACATCTGGTGGTAAGTACTGTGCGTAACCTAAGGCACCCTGGCCTCTTGGAATAATGGATACCTTGAGTAATGGGTCAGCATGCTCCAGGTACCAACCACAAATGGCATGGCCAGCTTCGTGGTATGCAACAACATTTTTCTCTTGTGGAGATAAAAGCTTGGACTTCTTTTCCAAACCAGCAATAACACGTTCAATCGCTTGTTCAAAATGTGAGAGAGAAACAACCTTGTCATCATTTCTGGCAGCGATAAGTGCAGCTTCGTTTACAACATTGGCAATATCAGCACCAGAAAATCCTGGAGTCAGTGCTGCAAGTTTTCCACAAAGCTCCGCAAATTGCTCGCCATCTTTTGGAATATCAAGGGTTATTTTCTTCAAATGCACCTGATAAATTTCTTTTCTCCCTTCAAGTTCAGGCTTATCGATTTGAATGTGTCTATCGAATCTGCCTGGTCTCATAAGGGCCTGGTCAAGGACATCCGGTCTATTAGTACCTGCAAGGACAACAACATGATCAGAAGATTGGAAACCATCCATTTCAACAAGAAGCTGATTCAATGTCGTCTCACGCTCATCGTTCGCACCTGAAAAATTACCTTTTGTACGAGCCTTACCTATGGCATCAATTTCATCCACAAAAATGATGGATGGTGCGTTTTCACGAGCAGTTTTGAACAAGTCACGAACACGGGAGGCACCAACACCAACAAACATCTCTACGAACTCGGAGCCGGAGACAGAATAAAATGGAACACTAGCCTCACCTGCAGTAGCTTTAGCTAGAAGAGTTTTACCAGTACCCGGTGGTCCAGATAAGATTGCACCACGAGGGATTTTACCACCAAGTCTTTCATATTTTTCAGGGTTCTTCAGGAAACTGACAAACTCCATTACTTCTTCCTTCGCTTCGGCCATACCAGCAACGTCCCTGAATTTCACCTTTACATCAGTTTCTTGGTTGAATTTCTTAGCCTTGGACTTACCAACACCAAAAATACCACCTGCTCCACCTGCTCCCCCTGCAGCTGATCTCTTTGTAATCCAAAACAAGCCAGCAAGCATCAATAGCGTAGGTAAAAACTGGAAAAGAGTTCTGAAGAAATGGCCCTCTTGGACATAGTTAACTGGAACACGGAAATCCCCAGGAACGCCGTTTTCATCCTGTGCTCGCTGGAGCTTATGCTCAAAGCTCTCAATAGATCCGATAGAGAAGTAGTAATAGTTATTATCGCCTCCTATGAATTGACGGCCATTATCGTTGAGTACTACACGTACAAGACTCTTGTTGACAACAACAATCTTCTCCACGAATCCTTTATCGAGGAACTTAGTACGGAACTCTTGCCAAGTGATCTCGTGAGAGCTTTCCGAGGAGGATGTTGAGTAGATAACATACGACAAGGCGAGCATGAACACCATTATTTCCAATGGGTCTATGCGAAATGCGTACACTCTGTTATTGGGGTCACTTGTATCCTTGATAAACCGTTTAGAACCGCCCTTAAGCTCCTCCTCTGCCTTCTTCATGCGCTCGTCGTTTTGTTTCTGCCACTTGCCATACGCAATTTCGTCTTCTAGCTTCTCCTTCTCGCGTTTAAGATCTTCCTCCACCTCCTTTAGTCGCTGTGTCTCTTCCCTCGTCTGTGCCTCGTCGATCTTCTGTGTCTTCTCGGGCTTCTTGTCCTCCTCCTCTGGAGCCGCCTTACTCAGGAATCTAGCTTCCTCAGTTTTGGCATAAGAAAGGAGATCAAGTAGCAAAAGGTGTTTCACATGCATTTCCGGAACATTTGCATTTGTAGAGTCTACAAGAATCTGAATAAACTCCGAAACAGAAGCGCCGTCCTCAATAAGTAGTGTAATCTGCGCCTTTGTCTCGGCGATGTCGATAGAGTCGGATAGTAGCACCTGGAGCAGAATCTTTCCCTTTCTCTCAACGAGTTGCGGGCTCTCTTTACCTACCCCAGATGCCTCGAGCATTTTCATGAACTTTGCAAACTCGAATCCAGATCCTTTATTTAGGAAACATCGTTGCGGTGTTGTGTGTAACGTTCTTGCGGTAGCCACCGCCATGGCTACCGTGTTGTAACGGGTGGCTGTGACTGTGACACCGAAACATATTGGAGCAGTCTGCAGTCTAGGGACCAGTTTCCTTATCAGTCGGTGCACCAATGGCCGAGTTTTAAGCATAGCTGTTGTCTTGGCTACTATTGGCTGCTGGCTGTTAGATACAGGTCCGCTTATGGTGAGGAGTGTTTGCCGCCCAGAGCTTTTCCTAGGGTGAAAGAAGGTTCGCGAACAAGTTGTAGGAGGCGGGAGAGAGAACTACAAAAACTTCCTAATATCGAAGCTGCCTTATTCGGTAATGGCTGCGGGGAACGCGATAGTTGTCGTTGATGGCGGGTGGCGGACATTTACGGGTGGCTGGGCAGTACGATGTATTTATTATGCTGCACATTGTGTTATTGGCCATCGATGACTGATTGCATGCCATGTATAAGGGGCGAAAAATAAATGCCATCAATGGGAGTACGATACTTGCAGTGCAGAGTCTTCTTTTTTAGAGGAAAGAATATATATATTGATGTATGATATGACATATGGTATAATTTATCATGTACCTAGTAGATACAGGAAATGTCGCGTGTGCACACGAGACCCATGAATTTGTGTAATGCGGTATGTTACATTTATTTGCATCTGTAAATAGAAGAGCGGACGTAGAAAGATACAATATTAGATTCAGAGATATATACATGTATGCATTATCAATTAGCAAAGACATGCACTCTATGCACATAGAAAGACACCTACGGAAAAAACACAAAGTGAATTCTCAATCACTTCCCGCTTTCATATACTTGTTGCTGCATACGTATTAGGCATCATATACCTGGCCGACTTCGACTTCCATTACATTGTTATATATCGTAAACCATACTCTCCTTCTTTCTGTGGATTGCATCTTGTTTGGAATAACGGTATCATTTATCGTCTGGAGAAAGCAGTACAAGCAGATTGTATCTGAGGGCATATCAAACGGTAGTCCTAACAAATAAAGTATACACTCTTGATATGCTGCATAATCCTTTGTAGTTCGGTATACGGTATACTCTATCTAATGTGTGCTTCTTAGGTAGATGCTGTCTATGAAAGATGCTTAGAACAATCTACAGCATAGCTCAAAATATGTCCATTGTAAATCTGATAACAAGTTATAGAACTTTGCACAATAGGTATGAGGTCTGATTTATCGCATGGCATGGTTCTCGTATTATAGAAACCAATATAGTATACCATTGCTGATGTGTATGTAGATGCAATAGACGTACTTAAGCAGTATATAGTGGATTGGTGTCACTGTATTGCATATTAAAAAACACTCATGAATATATACAATACATAGTACACATTAGAGTACACTTCATGGCGTATAGCGCTCAATAAATGCGCTTAATATATATATAGATGCATAGGCTGAAGCAGATCACACTAGCAATCTCTAACCGAGTACTGCATAGATTAATGCGCAGTAAAAACCACACCGCACTTTCACATAGAATAGTGTGTGATATATGAGCTACTAGAGAGCTCCTTATAGCATGTGGTACGAACAATAGTAGTCTCTGTTACCCTAGGAGTCTAAATGTGTTCAAAGAACCGCTCATCCTCCTCGGCAGCACATTGCGATCCTTGCAGCGTCACGTGCTGGGTATCTTCTAAGGCTTATATTATATACAAAACACACCAGAACACCATCTAAAAACACCCGTCCAAAACACCCTAAAACACCCTTAAATCCATGATTTATCCTCATGTAAAACTTACAGAATTCGCCACCACACCACCACACCACCACACCACCACCACCACCATGATACCGGACCTCGGTCGTACACCCCCACCACCACACCACCACCACATATACCGAAGCCCATATACTTGATCCACCCATGCACCGCCTCTCGCGTTCCTATCCATACCTAAAAAAAAGGGTCATTTTTCTTCTCCTCGGCGATCGTTCCCCTCACACATCGATGTATACTTAATTTAAATACCAGGTTAATTCTATATATATTGTTCCCAATTCCCGGAATCCAGCCTACTGAACTTTTTGTATAAGTGTGTGGATGTTCGGTGTACCGAGGAAAAGCCTACGCAATACCTTTGTCTCTCTGCCAGACTCCAACACTGAAATACGACACATAACCATCCCATGCTAAGGCACCGACTACTGCTTAAGTCGCTCTCTAGTGGCACAGGTGGCACAGGATGTGTCACTGGCCCTCGAATTGCTGGTATGGCTGTCCGGTCTGCTTCTTACACCGCTTCTGCTGCTGCTTCTGCCGCTTCTGCTGCTTCTCCTTCTAGGGCCACGGCAACACCTACATCTACAGCCTCATCGCTTCTCCACCATGGCGGGCAGGAGCGTTCCCGTCATTCGTTCTGGGCCCAGATCCCTCTTGCTCCTGCCGACCCAATCCTTGGCATCACAGAGGAGTTCAATATGGATCCCAACCCAAGCAAGGTGAATCTGAGTGTGGGAGCGTATCGTGATGACAATGGTCGACCATACGTGCTGCCAGCAGTGCGTATGGCATCGTCTGTGCTCTACCATAACGAATCCAACAAGGAGTACACTGCGATCAATGGATCCTTACACTACAACACTCTTGTTAAAGAGTTCATATTTGGCTCGTTCCAAACGGGACGTTCACTTGTAGCGGATGACCGCATCTCCATTGCACAGTCACTCTCGGGAACTGGTGCTCTCAAGATCTGCGCGGAGTTCTTACACAAGTGGTATCCTTATAGCAATGAAGTATACTTGCCGAATCCCACATGGGCCAACCATGTGAACATCTTCGAGAACTCTGGACTCCGTGTGTGCGAGTACGCATACTTTGATGGCAGTACCAACTCGCTCAATATCGACAACATGCTTGCCGACCTTTCAAACGCTACTCCGGGGTCGTCTGTACTACTTCATGCTTGCTGTCATAATCCTACCGGCATTGACCCTACTCCAGACCAGTGGGAGCAGATCGCCCAAGTTCTGTCGGATCGAAATCTGATTCCCATCATTGATATGGCATACCAAGGGTTCGAGTCTGGTAACATGTTCAGAGATCTCTATGCTCTAGAGCTCATTCTCAAAAAAGTTTCTGACGGTAGTCTAGCCACGGTCATTGTGTGTCAGTCGTTCGCCAAAAACATGGGTCTCTATGGTGAACGCATAGGCTCGGTATCTATTGTGACTTCCGATTCAAAAGTGCGGGAGGCTGTTGACTCACAGCTTAAGAAGACTATCCGCTCCATTTACTCATCTCCCTCGATCCATGGTGCTAAGCTCGTTGAGATTGTTCTTTCCAATCCTGATATCTTCGCACAATGGGAGAAAGACGTATCGATGATGGCGTCTCGCATCAAAAGCATGCGCCAGAAGCTCCATGGGCTTCTTGAGAAGAGTCAGCCTAGTGCAAACTGGGATCATCTTATCCATCAAAACGGCATGTTTGCCTACACAGGTCTCTCTAAAGATCAAATCCTCAGACTCAAGCACGAATTTTCCGTTTATGCGACTCTCAATGGCCGTTTCTCCATAGCTGGTATTAACACTAGAAACGTCGAGTACCTCGCTGACGCAATTACCAAAGTCACCTCTTGAATAGAATGCTTTTTTTGCTTATTGCTATTTACTTCCATATTCCTATTCATCCCCATTTATCTGTAACGCATATGCAATGTATCTATATATATGTACGTTGAGATGCTCAAACGTCCTACCCTTGACCAAGGTTTCTTCTTGCATAGAATTTTGTCTCAGTTCTGGTATTGGTGGTTCGTATTTCTTGACTGGTTTTTTGTACCGTATATACAAATATATCGATATATACTACATATACAACTTACCTTCTATATGTATAGATTTGTGAACAACCGTCAGGGTTGATAGTTCCGAAAGCAATGCCCTCTCTTATTTCACTGCCACTCAGTACCCTGTACCGTACTGTAAAGTTGCAGGTATGGATATCCATATACACACATTATTCATAAAGCATCAATATCCATATATCCATGTCCATATCCGCATCCATATCCACATCCATATTCATATATCTGGATCATATACCACTACACCAACATACTAATATATCATTATATCATTATCCTTATATCCAATGCCACTAAACTACCATTCAATATCATTGTACAATTATATTATTATTCAATATTAACCTCTATGGATGCCATCTTCTGTAACCGTAGCAACCGTGAGCCCTCCGCGAAAATTTTCTTGCACCCGAAAACGACATAACGCCAGCACCCGAGCACACTCTTAAAGATATAGCCACAGCGGTAACATAAGGACGTTCTTTCTCTCTGATTTTAAGGGGTATTTTTCGAGTTGTTGTTATTTCTTTTCTCAGGAATACGCCTGGACTGTTGAACATCCCCATTCCCGTTGTAGTATTTCTGCTTTCATACAGCCGAAAATGTCCCTGGGATCACAACAGATCCCATTCTTTGGGAAACAATACTATGGCTCGCTTGAACAAGGGTTCCAGGAACTCGACAACTCGGCACATACGCAATCTCATCAACACACCCAAGCTCCAGGACATGAGCATGGGGGACACTCGCAGCATTCGTCACAAGGGTACGACGAGTATGAGAACTTCACAAGCATCAACCTGAACCTGGGGTTTCAGGACTCGGCGCCTGGAGCCGCCGCGCCCCCATCTTCCTCAGCGTCGACGAGTCTTCCCACCACCACCACTACTAGAATCCCAGAGACTTCTAACGATACTAATGCCCAAGCCTTACGTAATGACATTAACGAAACAAACTACTCCCACGAGCCCCGGGCCACGTCTTCTACAACGGCTGCTACCTCAACAACAACAACCTCCACAGCTACTTCTGCTCCCACCTCGGCTGGCGCCATTAATACTGCTACAACCCAGCTCCCTTCAGATGTTCCATCGGCTCCAATTGCTGCTGCACCAACTGAAACACAGGAACAACCGTTCTATGTGAACGCAAAACAGTACCATCGCATCCTCAAAAGACGTATTGCACGTGCAAAGCTTGAAGAGTCACTTAAGGTTGCCCGAGGAAGAAAACCATACCTGCACGAATCTCGTCATAAACATGCCATGAGAAGACCCCGTGGCCAAGGTGGCCGTTTCCTAACTGCTGCTGAGATTGCTGAAAGGGAAAGACTGGAAAAAGAGAAAGAAAAGGAGCCCCAAACGGAGACTGAGACTGGGAAAGAGTCGAAGGTATCAGAAGAGCTACTGGAAGCCAGTGATGTTGAAGACACAAGCTGAGGTTCGACCAAGTGGAGGAATTATGTTTCCTTTTCATCTCTTAAACTCCCCTCCATCTCCACCTCCACTTCCACTTCCACCTTCTTTTTAATGTTCTTTTTTTTGATGTTTTCATGAACGTGTTGATCCATGTTCTGAGAAGAAGAAAAGTGTGTTATGTTTGTAAATGTCCTATTTTTTTCGTGATTAAGTTACACAAGACACTCCAGCCCGATTGATATACGTTGTTTTTGTGTTTTGAAGTTTGATTTTTTGTGTTTTATCTTTAATGAGTTTAACAAGTTCTATCTTAATGAAGAGTAAAGAAAACTATGTCAAATAATAGATAAAAATGTATAGAAGAAGCCAATAACCCGGACCCTATCAATCCATTAAGCCGTCCAATCCTCAGCCAACCAATAACCAGTACCTTGAACAATATAAGAGGAAAAATCCTAGAAGAAAAACTACAAAAAAAAAGAAATACTCTTCACATTGACAAAGACTTGCCATATGACGCAAGAGTTGAGAAGGTAATACCGGCACCTATGGCCATTCCAATAGCAAACCCAACGACTGTACTAGCAAGCTCCTTCTTAAATCTCTTCTTCGACACTTTGAAATACTTGCTCTTTCTTCCAACCGGATTTTTTGCGCCTTCAGTTGTGGCGTCCGCCTTTACCTTCTCACAAACGGTATTATCCAAAGCAGGAAGTTCAGTTCCGATGGGTCCAGCACTACTGGAGTCGTCTGCAACACAGGCATGCATAGAAGCAAAGGCTTCATCCTCTGGGGTCTTAGCAACCGCAACTTCAGCTACAGAATCTTTTTCGCACTCTGCAACATCATCCACCACAATATCATACTTCAGATCATCTTCGCAGTCAATGATAACAGTAACTTCACCATTTTCAGACTCTACAACGGGATAATCGTCGTATGGTTCAACCTCTTCAGTGTCCGAAAGCTCTTTACTTGAACGGCGTATTTCTTCAGATAGTCCGACTGTGTAGTCTCCTTCACCTTCCGACTCCTCTTCATAATCGTCTTCAGAATCGCCTTCACAGTCGCACGATGAGAAGTCGCTATCTGTGCCCACTTCTACGCCCTCATAGAGCCTCAATTCAGCAACCTCATCAGGGTAAAGAAGTCTGAAGTTGAAGCACTCCTCGCTATATCCCATGAACTCAATCACAAACTTACACGAAGAAGTAGGAACCCTGTCACAACCCATTTCCTTGCGCTTGAAGGGATTCACGAGACCAATCAAGTCTCCGGGAAAAATCTCAACATTGCAGTCAATGGGGATTACACAGCCATTAACCACAGTTCCATGGTAAGAATACCAATCGCAAATACTTGTAACAAATCCTCCATCCAGCTTCAGAAACTTGATCGAACAGTGATACTTCGAAATTGTGCGGTTCAAAAAGAACAGGTTGTCAGGAGCTGCTGCACGAGTCCCACACGACTGCGACGCTCGGCCAATCGTAATTTCCCCCATCTCCTCGCAATCTTTGAAAACCTTCGAGGCCGGAATGCCTCGTCTGTAATAGTTCATTTTTTGTGGAATCTTATGTGCCTTGTAGTATGAATTGCACTGTTCTCTGTGTTTAATCCTCTGTGTTTAGCCAACTGTGTGGAGTGGAGAAGAAGGTGTCATGGGGAACCGATAAGCAGCAATCCTTTGCCACAATTTAAAAAAGAAAAATAAGCTGCTCATTTGCCCACACAAGAAATGGCAGACATTTTTATCGAACAGGTTCGCGGTTTTCGCGAAATACCTCTGCCAACAAGTACGTGTGTCAGTAGCGCCCATCGAGCACCAGAGCCACGAATATGGGCGGTAAAGAGCGATGAAGAAGGAGGTGGGCATTGAGTGGTCCAAGAAGAGCCACAGAAAGAACGGCAATGGCTTTTGGACATAGAAGATGTGAGTGCTTTCTACTGTGGGGATCACGACTGTGTGTTTGCATGTGTTTTTCCCGTTTCTGTCCTATAATAGGTTACTAATACTCTTTGTTGTAGCGCGTCGGAGCTTGGGTAAGAACAACAACAAGAAACCAGTTGTTGAAGAGCGTGAGCCAGAGCCCCTTGAAATCAAGGAGCCTGAGGACGAAGAGTACCAGCAGGATGAAGAGGAGGAGGAGGAGTTCTCACCAGTCGAAGAGAAAGAAGAAGTTCCAGAGGTGCCCGTGAAGAGACGACGCGGCCGGCCTCCAAAGAAGAAACCTGTTGAGCCCGAACCTGAGCCTGAGGAAGAGGAGGAGCTCGAGGAGGACGAGGAGCTCGAAGACGATGAAGGACCCGATTCCAAGAGACACCAGGGTGCATCGGGAACGTCTACTCCTTCCTTCAGAGGCAGACGAGGTCGCAAGCCGGCGGTAGCTCCAGAAGGGTCGTTACGCTCTGATACCGGGCGCATTTTGAGGGTTGTTGATGACGAGTACGATGTTTCGGAAGACGAAGAAGGTGAAAATAAGATCAATAAGTATGGTGAGTTACAGGGAGGTCGCCAGTACCGTGTAAGAACTTTTAAGGTGAAAGGTAAAGGCGACAAGCTCTATATGCTTTCAACTGAACCAGCCCGGTGTATGGGTTTCCGTGACTCGTATCTGCTGTTCCAAAAGCATCGCACCTTATTCAAAGTCGTCATTGACCACGATGAGAAATTCGACCTCATTGAACGTGATATCATCCCTCATTCTTACAAAGGTCGTGTTATCGGTCTTGTAACTGCACGTTCGGTGTATCGCGAGTTTGGTGCCAAAATAGTGGTTGGAGGTCGCAACATCATTGACGATTACCAGGTGGCAAGACTACGCGAAGAAGGGAAAGTAAAAGAAGGTGAACTTGCTGAACCAGACGACAAGCTTCCTGAAAATGGTACACCCTACAACCAAAACCAGTTTGTGGCTTGGCATGGTGCTTCCAACGTCTATCATCAGGGAACTATTCACCACCAGCCAGCTTCAACACCTACATATGAATCCCTCGAACTAAAGACAGTAAAAGCATTAAAGCAAAATGGTCTAATGAGTGAAGAGAACTGGATGCTTCAGCATGCTGTTGCTGTTCGTGAAGTTGATACATTACTTCTTCAAAACAGATTTGCATTGGCCAGAGGAATGAGAGATCCATACACAGGAACTACATTTGTCCCTAGCTTGACACAACCTTGTCATGCCGAGATAAAGAAAGTTGTTGATCCAAACAATGCAAATTCTGGAAAGAGGAAGAAGCTAGTGTATGAAACTGTAATGAGCATGCCTCACCTGGTGAGAAAGACTGGACTGAAGGACGTGCCGCTGTCGTTATTCGAGAACTGTGTGGATGAAGAAACAATGAAAGCGATTTTAGCACAGCAGGAGTATGAAAAAACACTGGTTTGAAAACACTGGTTTGTTACCATAATTAGATGCTTTATATTATAAGGGGGGTCTCATCGAGTTCATTAATCTACAACGATAAATAGGTAGCCAGCACAAACCAGACAGTTACCCTTTTTTTAAACTTTAAGAAATCTTCAAAAGCCCAGCTGAGACAGTTTACCAAGCGACTCTCCATTCAGCTGGGTCTTCAGCTGCGTAAAGAATACACCACTTGTTTGCTCATTCATTTTCTTGAGTGTTTCAACAAAGTACAACTTACCTTTTTCAAGAGTCATATTTGTAGGATCAAAGTTTTTTGGTGCAATACTCGACAAACGTGAAAAATTGGAACCAAATGAAGAAATTTCTTCCATTTCTAATTCTAGCATTTCATCTGCATCTGCATTGACGTTATGAATAGCCTCGGATGTGGTGAAATTGATCAATATCTCCAAGGTTGGAATGAGCAGCCTCTGGTAATCGCCTTGAACAAACTTGGAGGACTGGATGAGGTGGGATAAACCAACAGTTACAATTTTCTTCTCGCCAAGGTTACCAATGTTTGGGATGGATGGGATGAAAAACTGCTCAAAAATGGTGCCAAAGATACCAGGTTGTACTTGGTCAAAGAACTCAATAGCGTAGTCGGTCGATTTGATGATAGTTAACTTGGACGTAAAAGAAATAAGTCTTTTGACATATTTCTCAGTTCTGGAGTTTTGAAGTCTCTGAAGTAGCAAAATGGCAATGTCCTTTGTGTATGAACCAATCGTGTTATCGGAGAACTTGAGTAAAACGGTCTCAAGCAAATCAAATCCATAATACTCGTTTAATTTGGAAGCAATTAACTTTTGGAAAACCCCAAGCAAAGCTGTGATGTCAGAGAATCCATTGTAATCACAAGAAATGATCGATTGCAGCAAACGTGTAACAGCTGGAATGTTACCCTTAAATTCCCACACACTTGGAGAAAGCAGAGGTTGAATTAGTTGCTTGTAAGTATCAGGCAATGATGTAGACTGCGGTGCCATCTCAAGTAAGTAAGCAAGGACCTGGAAAATGTATGGAACAAACTCTTGAACATCAGAGCCAAGTAAATTGAGGAATGCTGGAACAATTGTAGACATGAAACCTTCCCAATTTTGTGGCGAGTTATTGTTGAACTTGATAAGAACCGCAATGGACTCAAATGTGTAGTGCGAAAATTTAGGATTGGAGGGATTCTTTGCAATGATCCCAACAATGGAAATCAAGTTTTTGACAAGCTCAAGCGCAATAGAAGAAATGGTATCCTCGGCAATGAGTAAAACTCTCATAAGAGTCTTCATCAAAAATTCATTTTCTGCAAGCTTCTCAGGAGTAGAGGAATGCTTAAGGATCAACTGCAGCAAATTGGTCAGTAGTTCTTGAGCAAATTCCTGAATGTCGGATTTGGCGAACATGAGTTTCTTATTCTCACCTCTCAATGACAAAATGCGTTCAATAGTAATGGATGCATAAGTGTATTGGACAAACTCCGTCGCTTGGAGATGTTTATTCAATATTGGGAAGGACTCAAGCAACTGTTGCTTGGTCAGTTGACTTCTGAAAGTGTAGATGTACTTTATGGCGTCCACCTTCAAAATCGGATGGATGTTGTCGGTCATTAAGTCTGAGACGATGTTATTGGTAAAGAACTGGACAACGTCCAATAAAATGTTAGTGGATAAAACGCCCGATGTTGACAACGTGCCTTTTGAAGTAAGGGCCGTGAATAAATAGATGGCCAAGTCCTTGAACTTCCATTGGGACTTATCCTTAGCATACTCTTGCAAGTAGTGTGTAATGTAATTCATCACAACCTGTATGACTAGGGACTCATTCTTTGACTTGAGTTCCCGTAAGAAATCTATGGATGCTCTTCTTCTTGTATCAGAATCAGAACCTTCCAAGTCTCTTCTGATGTACTCAATTGGATCATCTTCAAACAGCTCCTCGTCGGACTGTCTGACAGTCAAGTTAGGAATAATAATTCTCTCCGTGATTTCCTTCATCGCAGCTTCATTGTGGAACACCTGGGAATGACCTGGTAGTCTCGCAACGCAGGTGAGGAAAGAGAGGAGCTTGGATACAACAATGTCATACTTTGGCTGTAGCCCAACTGTGGTGAGCAAGTTCCAGACAGATTGGATGAACTGTGGGATCAATGGCTCAAAGACATCTTCGTATCTGGTAACATAAAGCTGAAGCAGCTCAGAGATCGAGGCCTTGACTTTGGAGACAATATCTATTTCTGCTTCTTCGTCCTCGTCGGTAAGCAGAGGGTTGCTGTAAACAAGATACTTATGAATGATGGTCATTCCAGCGCTCATGCTGTCTTCAAAGAATTCAGGGATGTCTTGACAGTTGAGGTCGTAGTAGATCTTGGCAAGGAGCAAAAGAACATCGAAACAAATGAGTAATTGGGCCTTATTGGAGCTGTTTTCCTCTATCAGAGCATCGGTTCGTTGCAGCAAGCGCAAAAACGGTTCTTGGAACTTGCTGAGAACAAGTTTGATTTCCAGGAACAACGCATCTGACTTAAACAAAGGTCTCCACCTCTTAAAGATAGAGTGAGCAACAGTGAGAACACCCTTGTTGGTCACCATGTCTTCCTCGCTGAGCTTACAGACAAGATCATCAATCAGGGAAGGCCAGCGCTCTGGGAAGTCTGAGTCTGCTATAATAGAGATAGACTCGCCAATCTGGACTTGCAAGTTGTTCGGTAGCGTGATCATGAGGGCCAGGATCTCGCTCTTTATCGCATCCACATCGCCATTCAGATAGTTTCCATCTTCATCCACCCACCGCCGCCGGATGAAGTTCTTGAAGAACAGCGCGGCCGCAAGACGAGTCGATGCAGGGAGATTCTGCGATGCCACTACGTGAAGAAGCGTCAGCGGGAAGCCCGCCTGCGTTTCCTGAGAACGAAGCTGTTGTTCAGCCAGCTTAGCAGTACCAGGCGAAAGTGACTGTTCAAGAACAAAGGCAAGAGAATCCAAATCTGACATTCTGCTATGCGATTGGCAGTGCAATGACTGCTTGAGAGAAGCTATGGACCATACTTAAGCGCTTGAAAAGGTGTGTTTTGATTTCGAGACCGCCAACGCAAAAAAAAGCGCGATGGTTGGGGCCGCATAATGTAAACACTTAGTTTATGTATCCATTCCACTAATGAGGGCAGATATTAAAGAAAGAATCGGATAGAAGGAGATATTGACAAGTTGGTGGAAAATTTAGAAGCTCCTAGTGTTGGTGGAAGAAAATTGATTACTCTACGGGACCAATTGTATATATTGGTGCTGAGTATAGTAGGGAATGGCAGTGGGCAATTGCAGGATATAACTGCGTTATGGTGCTATGACTTCACCAGGAGAAAGGTTTGACGGAGATACTGCGATACTAGACCTTATACTATTGCGTTTTACTATCACGCAGTTTAATGCTGGGTCGATGTTTGCCGTGTACATAGTTCGTGTTTTTTTGTCTGGTTTTGTGTTAGAGTAGAGGACAGTGGTCAATTAATTATTCAAATAGTAGGCATAACTAGGAGTTCAATACTAATGGTAATATAACTGTTGATCCTCGACAATAAGATGGTTCGCTTCGTTGATGTAGTAAGAACTTGCGGAGTCTTTGTCACAACTGACTTAGACCAATGGTCTTAAGAAGACATAATAAGGTATTCTAGTGTATTAGAAAGCTTAAAGTACAAAGCGCATGCATTCGTGTTAAATATACTGTAAGATTTATTCGTAGCGAGCGTTACGGGGTTTCTTCTTTTTTTTGTGATGCAAGGTAAGGGAAAGAAAGTAGGATCAAAAAGACATACATCTCTGTGGTGCCCATTGGAACTGATCAAAACCTGCTCAGGTGATGACATCTGGCTTGTCTCTACCTAAGAATTGTTGGAACCCAAGGAATCCAACAACAGCTTCAATCTCATCCTTTAGGTACTCGGTAGTCTTGAGTTGGTAGGAAGACTTGTCGTCTGAGTAACGCTCGACATAGAGTCTAACAGTAGCACCAGAGGAGCCAGTACCAGAGAGTCTGACGACGAATCTCAGCCCATTAGAAAGCTTAGCGTAGAGACCTTGGTTCTTCGAGACAGAGCCATCGAGATCTGTGTAAGAGAAGTCACCAGTCTCCTTAAATGTAACACCTGGTAGTAACTCCTTACCATCAGTGGAGCCGGAGATGAACTCGCTGAACTTGGATACAAGCTCATTTGCACCCTCAGATGAGACATTCTCAAAGTCAAATCTGGAAAAGAAGATTCTTCCATATTTGTCCCAGAACTTGTCCTGAACGGCCTTAATAGAAACTTCGGTACCTGGATTGGTTTCAGAGTATGCGGCAAGAACGTTCATCCATGCGATGATGGCCCAAAGACCATCTTTCTCTCTGATATGGTTAGATCCAGTACCAAAAGACTCTTCACCACAGATAGACAGCTTCTTAGCATCGAACAAGGCACAGAAGAATTTCCATCCTGTTGGTACCTCGTAGCAGTTCAATCCCTTGTCCTTGGCAACCAAGTCCAACGCAGCAGAGGTTGGCATCGATCTGGCAAGACCGTAGACACCTTGTTTCTTGAAATATGGAATGAACTCCGAATACTCAGCAATGATTGCGACCGAATCGCCTGGAGAAACAAATGTACCGGCACCGTAGATCATGTTTCTGTCACCGTCACCGTCAGAAGCAGCACCAAATGCAATATTCTCCTTGTCGACTCTCTCAACCAAAGTGTGCGCATATGTCAAGTTAGGGTCTGGGTGGAGACCACCAAAGTCTGGAAGTGGTTTGTAGTTCTGGATCGATGAGAGTGGCAAGCCAAGTTCGTCAACGAAAATGGCCTTTCCGTAAGGACCAGTGATACCGTTAAGCGCATCAAAAAGTACCTTAAAGCCCTTTGGTTCTTGTTCCTTGATAAACTTCTTGATGAGATTAAAATCGAAAATCTCCTTCATGAAGTCCACATAGTCCTTAGTGGTATCGATAATCTCAATAGTTAATGGGCCAACAGTCGAGGTGCCAACAGTGTCGAGGTTCACCTCAGGCAAACTCGAGATTATCTTGTAGCTCTGGAGGTTCAGCGAGGCCGCAAACATCTTATTTGTGATTGACTCGGGAGCCGGGCCGCCGTTGGCTAAGTTGTACTTGATACCAAGATCATTTTCAGGGCCACCAGGGTTATGGGAAGCAGTGAGGATGATACCTCCAGTTGGGTCATCATGGTGGGACCGGATGACATGCGACGTTGCAGGAGTAGAGAGAAGACCACCTTGCCCGATAATGAGCTTCTTGACACCGTTGGCAGCACTGATCTTTGCAATCAATTGGATGACAGTGTCGTTGTAGTAACGGCCATCACCTCCAATGACCAGCGTAGCTCCTTCCGATCCTTCAGGAATCGACTCCATGATCGCCTGTATGAAGTTCTCCGTGTAGTGCGGTTGTTGGAACACCTTGACCTTCTTACGAAGGCCCGAGGTGCCCGGTTTCTGGTCCTTGAAGGCCGTCGTGACCACAGAACTGACTGTGAATGACATTGTGTTCAATTGATACCTTTCAAGCACTCCCAATAACGAGGTGTGGTGGTGGGGTAGCTTCCAATAGTTGGTTTTCGAGAGGGAACGCATCCTCCCGAGAGTTGGCCCACAAGTTAGCGGTGTGGCCGGACCAAGATCTCAAGGAAGTTCTTCAGCGCCGGGGCTCAGCTGGAAGTTGACAGGAAGTTCTTTTTCCACCCCGGCAATCCCCGGGTAGGGCTTTGTGTGGCATGAGGAACGGACGGTGTAGAGGTGTGGAGAGAAGAAGATGGCACGAGCTGGTAAATAATGTGTAAACAAGGCATAGAAAAGGCATAGCAAGAGGTAAAAGAGCTATAAATAAATGTATTGATGGCTAATGTGTTGTGATTCCGAGATATGGGCGTTTCTAGTCGCACGGATAGCCTCATGTGGTCACATGAGTGACCAAACTGGGTCCGAACAAGTGCCCTTGATGCAAGTCCGAGAAAACCAAATCAAAACGCGTGCTAAGTTGAAAAGAAATCAAAGAAACCCCGGGAAAAGCCTAAAAGTAATAGAGTGAAAGTAATTAGTCGTTCCGTTTTCGTATCTAAACACCAATCTTATATACATGGTTTTAGGGTATTTCTCCTCTGGTGTGTATGTAGTGTACGTTGTGCTGATGCTCTCAACAAGCATCATGCAAAAGAGCTAATTGCTCTCTCGTCTTTGATTTCGCCCTGGCGTGCTTTTACAAGTCGATAGAGCTCAAATACAGACGCCGGTGTGACGCCCTGAATACGTCGGGCCTGGCCAATAGTCTCGGGCTGTACTCTATTAAGAATGTCACGGCACTCGTTCGACAACGACTGCAATGTACTGTAATCGAACTTGAGAGGCAGCAGCAGGCACTCGTCACTTTGGAATGCTTTGATGAAGTCGCGTTGTTTGTGCACATATGGCGAATACTTGCCTTCTATCTCAATCTTGTGTAGAATACGAGGATGTAAATCCTGGAACTTTGTGTCGAGAGACGGTAACACCATCGTTCCAGTGACACTGTTGAATCGAAGCATGTCGTAAGCGGATTTCTTTGTGTGGTCAACACCAACGTTGATTCCAAGCAGTGAACTCCACTTTTGAGCAGTTAAGAAAGTCTTCTTCATCTTCTCCATTGTCTCTTCCATCAGATTCAAATCCGAAGTGAACCGAGTCCATCTGTCTTCCTTTACCACGCCTAGGTCCCTTCCCTTAGAGGTTAGTCGCAGGTCTGCATTATCCGATCTCACACTTATTCTGAACTCAGATCTAGATGTAAACATTCTATAAGGCTCTTCAACACCTTTTGTGATCAAGTCATCTATCAGAACACCCATATATGCGTCTGATCTCGATAGCTTCAATTGCGGTTTTCCGGTGAAACTGAGTCCGGCGTTGATTCCAGCGACACAACCCTGGGCAGCAGCCTCTTCATAGCCAGTAGTACCATTGATTTGTCCAGCAAGGAACAATCCCTTCACAAGTTTCGTCTCAAGGGTTTGTCTCAGCTGGCGAGGATCGACATAGTCATATTCAACACCGTAGCCCGGCTGGACCATCGTAACGTTTTCACATCCTGGTATCAAACGAACGAGTTTTTCCTGGATATCCTCTGGCATTGTCATGGAAATCCCATTAGGGTACACAAGATCAGTGTCAAGTCCTTCAGGTTCAAGCCAGATTCTATGGCTTTCCTTGTCTGGGAACCTGATAACCTTCGACTCCAATGATGGACAGTATCTCGGACCGCGGACGGTCTCTCTAATATGGATGGACTTGTCTAGATTCTGGCGGATTAATTCGTGAAGTTCAGGTGTTGTACGTGTTCCGTAGCATTTCAGCTGCTCTTCAATGGCCACATGGTCGTTCATATAAGACATAGTCTGTGGTGGGTTGTCACCAAGTTGTTCTTCTAATCCTTGATAGTTGATAGTTTTCGAAGAAAAACGAGGAGGCGTACCGGTTTTCAACCTTCCAAGCTTAAACCCAGCATCTCTCAAAGTTTCTGAAATGCCGTACGTTGGTTTCTCATCAATACGGCCTGCTGGAAATGCATTAAGACCAATATGTATCTCACCACCTAAGAAAGTCCCTGTTGTAATAACGACTCTCGATGTTCTAAAAATCTTACCATCTTCTAAAATAACGCCTCTGATAATACTTGTATCTTTCCCTTCAGTACCCTTCAATTTTTCAATCACAATATCTTTCACCTGACCCTCCATCAGTTCCAAATTCTCATAGTTGTTGAGAACATCCTGCATTTCCTTTAAATATATTTTTCTGTCAATCTGCGCTCTAGGACCCCACACAGCAGGACCACGAGAACTGTTGAGAACTTTAAACTGAACGCCAGCCTTATCGACAACTTTGGGAGCAACACCATCTAAAGAATCAACTTCTCTGAGCAATGTGCCCTTTCCAACACCACCCATTGATGGATTGCAAGAACAAGTTCCTATCTTGGTAAGATCTTGAGTGATCAGAACAGTGTGTGCGCCTGCCCGTGCCGCACCAGTTGCTGCTTCACAGCCAGCATGTCCTCCACCTATAACTACAACTGGCAGTTCACGAGAAGAGTTGATCGCTGCTTGAAGGTCCGCAGTGATAGCAATATTTCTGACGAATGTTGATGAGAATGGCTTTGCCACAGAGAAGTGACTTCGAAGCAAAAATTTAGTTTGACTTGTAGATCTGAATGTGAGCATCTTTTTGAAATAAATATATGTACAAGAGAGAATATGTAGCAATTGCAGACAATAGTTTGGTTCATTGTTTTGTCTACTCTCTTAAGCTCGGAAAAAAAAATGGAAGGTACTTGCTCATCTCATCCAAACACCACCCGGACACCAATGGTTTCTAATTAATTGCAATTATAGGGTCATCTTGAATTTCTCACTTTATTCTCTGCATAATATATTCCTGAAGCACTGATTCATATTTTAATATGAAAAGCTTAAATGAATATCGATATTTAGTGATAGGACTAGAATTCCTTTAAATTAGTCATCATTTAAAAAACTCATGAATAATTCCACCTAACAAATTATACGATTTACAAACATACTATCCAATTAGCAAGAAGTTTACGTGAGAAAGATTGAGTACGTAACTTTCTGTATAAACACAATTGTTTTGACTTTTTGGTGAGAATGTTAGCAATCAAGATACTTTGTTCTGTGTGATCTATTCCATCGTTCACTGCGATGTAACACTTGGCACTCTAAAAAAAAGTCCATTGTAACCCCACTAAAAGAGTCAGTGACAGACATTATAGAATCTTTAAATATAGAGTGAGATTTTAGGATTTTACTTTAACTGCATGAGATGTCTCTGTATCTCTCTAGTTTCTTCAAGGTTTAAAACACCATCTGCAAGTTCAAGGAGGGAGTCATTTCCATCAATCATCCTTTGCCTTTTCAATAACACCAGAGCAGCCTTCAGTGATAGTGTGTCCCGTTTGGCGTGATCAGAATATGCAACAAGGTCATCTGTAACTTGTTCAAAGAATTCTTTTGTAGCCTCGATTATGACATCTTCGCATTCGCCTGACAACTTCTTCGAGGACCAAGTCTGTGCAAATGTCATCACGGCTTTAGTGCTCGATTTGCTGAGATTGTAGGTATTTCCAATAGATTTTGTGGTCTTTCTCACGACTTTTGTTCTGGGCTGGGTTCTTTTTGGTAATCCTTGGTCCTTTTCATAGGAGCCCTCATGGTGTTTGGGTATTTCACCGACGTTTGCCTCTTGATTTTGTAAAGGCTGCTCGGGTTCTTCGGGCTCCTCATCATGCATCAAACCCAAAGGTTGTACAATGTCTGAGAGTAGGGTTGATGTGGGTATAAGCTCAGATGGGGAGTCATTCTGCCGTTGAACACTAACTGGAAGTGGAGAGGTAACTACGAGCGACCGGAATTCATTAATATCAGCACTTTCCTTCTGAATCGTATTCTCAAGCGGTACACGATAAGAATCTTCTTCAAATGCAGCACCCATATCGTCACCCCAGTGAAACTCTGTGATATTAGAAGCTGGGTTTTGAGTGTGATAATTTCCTGAGCTTTCCAGAACCTCGTGTTCAGTAAAACTAGAAGATACAAGCGGTTTGTGATCATTCTCGGAGCCTTCTGGAAGGCCCTTCATGGTTCGATCCCGAATAAGAGCGCGTGATAGTACTCGGAGAATATTTTGTGGGCTTGTGCTTGTTCGATGGCGCCGATTTGACACTAGGTTTGCATGAGCAATTGTAGCTCTTCGACGCCGTGTAGGTGTCCTTACTGGCGTCTTTGATCTTCTTCGGTGTGGTGTATTGGATCGTGATCCTGCATGGGATCCACGTCCCTGCTGCAAATAATTTACTGTTAGTATAGTTCAAAGTATCTGTAAAAATGCGCATATCTTACCCTTTCAGGAGTCTCGGACATTTCTGTTCACAAAGAGGTAATGAGATGAGTTTCTTTCTTGGCGATGTCCTGGCTGATTTATGACAAGATAAGAAGCAGATTAGAAGGTTGGAAATCTGGAAGTAGCCAGTGAATAGTGAATAGTAAGCGCTAAGGACTAGATAGAATGGAAATTAGCTGGTGATAGTCCGGAAATGACTGAACAGTTGAAAACCAAGATGAGATAGAAAACGGGTTGGTTTCGACGCAGGGGGTAGCTCCAGTACTTCGTGGTGGCTTGAAAAGATGTTGAACTTAGCACTGAACACAACAGTCAACGAGGCAAGTATATGTAGGACAGAAATGAGATACAAATAGTTGGATAGTTAGCAAGCAACGGAAGAATGCTAAGTGGTAAGTGGTAGACACGGAAGTAGCAAAGCTGACAACAGAAATTCCTAGTAATCCTCGAACTCAGAGAATCGTGGTGGATACGGCCGATGGACCCGATAAACCCTTCTGAACGGAAATGAAATAAATACCACGCCAAAAATTAAGCTGCTAAAAGAAGATAGTAGTGTTACAGAAAATATGTGTTAAATAAAATCGTTAGGAACGAGTAAATTAGTTAATAAAGGGATAGATCAGTGGTGAACCGACGTACGAGTGTTTACGTTATTTGGGAGTGTCCGCACCGGGAGTGGCTGGACCACTTCAATTTTTCTTCCATAACTATGCCAAACATCACTTTCGGCCTAATCACAAAGAGGTAAGACGGTCTGAACGAAAGAGTATCTGGGCAAGAACAAGGTCCAGAGCTGGATTTCTCGAGAGATTGGAACCATCAGATAAGCGAACCGCACGAAAAACGAAGAAATGGGTGTTCCTGCATTGTTCCGCTGGCTTTCGAGCAAGTACCCAAAGATCATCTCGCCAGTACTCGAGGAAGAGCCAACAGTGGTTGATGGGGTGACTGTGCCACCACAATACTCCAACGCTAATCCGAATGGTGAGCTGGATAATCTGTATTTGGATATGAACGGTATTGTACACCCATGTTCGCATCCAGAAAATAAGCCGGCACCAGAGACGGAGGATGAGATGCTTCTAGCGGTGTTTGAGTATACGGATCGTGTGCTTAACATGGCCAGACCTCGCAAGGTGCTAATGATTGCAGTTGATGGTGTTGCTCCAAGGGCAAAAATGAACCAACAGAGATCCCGTCGTTTTAGAAGTGCACAGGATGCTAAGTTACAAGACGAAGAGAGGATCAAGCTGGCTAAGGAAACCAACGACTTTGGACAGCTTATCGAGGAGTCGGCACAACAGAAGAAAACTTGGGACTCGAATGCTATTACTCCTGGAACTCCTTTTATGGACAAGCTTGCGCTTGGACTTAGATACTGGACCGCATATAAGCTTGCGACCGATCCGGGTTGGAAAGACCTCCAAATCATCATTTCTGACGCTACTGTTCCTGGCGAAGGTGAGCATAAGATCATGAACTTCATCCGTTCCCAGAGATCCGATGTTGAATACAACCCAAATACAAAGCATGCTATATATGGTCTGGATGCAGACTTGATCTTCCTTGGCCTTGCTACACACGAACCACACTTTAGAGTTCTCAGAGAAGATGTGTTTGCCCATGATCGCCGCTTCATGACTCTGAAGGATAAGATGAACATCACCGACGAGGAAAAGGAACGCCTCAAGGAAGAAGAGTCCAAGAAGCCATTTTTGTGGCTTAATATCAACGTTCTCAGGGAGTATCTCGAGATCGAACTCAATATACCCCGTCTTTCATTCAAGTTCGATCTTGAGAGGGCCATTGATGATTGGGTTTTCATGTGTTTCTTCTGTGGTAACGATTTCTTACCACATTTACCATCTCTTGACGTGCGTAACAATTCTATCGACTTGCTTGTAAGCTTGTGGAAACAGCATCTTCCGAGGATGAAAAGTTACATCACATGTGATGGTACTCTAGACCTAGAGAACGTTCAGATTTTGCTTAGTGCGCTAGGCCCTCGTGAGGATGACATTTTCAGGGCGAGACAAGCTCAAGAAGAGCGTAGAAACGGCTTTGATAAGAGACGCAAGTTTGCACAGAGAGAGGATAAGATCATTAGGAATCATTTCACGAGCAATATCACTAAGGGTAAGACTGACAAGGGAACTTTCACACCTGTTGACAACATTCCTCTCTTTGACGTTGATGGTAACTCTGTGGGAAAGGTCAACATGTCAAACAGTGACCTGGTGAAGAATAGAAGCACTGTGACGCTTGCCGGTATGGGTGATAAAAAAGCCCTTAAGGAATTGGATAAATTTTCAGGAGAGGTGAAAACAGAAACAGAAACAGAAACAGAGACTAGGGAATCAACAGATGTAAAACCAGAAGTTGTTGAATCGGCAAATCAGGCCAATGTCAGTGCTGCAGCAGCTCTTAGAAGAAAACTGCTCTCTACTAGTAAAGAACCATCTTCTCCACCTGCCCCTGTTATTCCGGACAAGCGCAGGGCAGACGAGACACCATCTCGCGTTAGTTCAGATTCTGAGGCTTCTTCATCAAGTGCTCTGGATTTTGACGAAGATCCTGTCAAACTTCACGAACCTGGATACAGGGACAGATACTACAAGGCCAAATTTCACATCATAGACTCTGAAATTGCCGATTTCCGTAAAGAGGTTGTTATGCATTATATTGAAGGTATTGCATGGGTTTTGCTTTACTATTACCAAGGCTGTCCTTCTTGGAATTGGTATTACCCATATCACTACGCACCGTTTGCATCCGACTTTATTGCTGTTAATTTGAAAGAGATAACTTTGGAGTTCAAGCAAGGTGAGCCCTTTTTGCCATACGAACAGTTGATGTCAGTTCTCCCTGCTGCCTCTGGTCATACCTTACCGGCGGTTTTCCGTCCCCTAATGTCGGATCCAAACTCTCCAATTATTGATTTCTACCCGGAAGATTTCCCTATTGATATGAACGGTAAGAAAATGTCTTGGCAGGGTATTGCGTTACTTCCTTTTATTGACGAGAAAAGACTACTGGAAACTGTTCGTGCTCAGTATCCCAAACTCACAGATGCGGAGAGGGCTCGTAATGTATCGAAGTCGGAAGTTTTGGTTATTTCCAAGAACAACAGAAACTACAAGAAGTTTTCCAAGATTTATAAAGATAAAGACATTTATGAGATTAATTTTCACTTTCATAAATCCTCACTTGCTGGTTTTGTTAAACCTCACGCTGGGTTTGAGCTTGATTCTGTTCTTGATTGTCCAGTTCAAGGTGACCATGCTTACACTGCAATACCGACTCAAATGTTCCTTCAGCTTAACTATCAGATGCCACGTAAGACTGTTGGAAAATCTATTATTTTGACTGGATATATCAAGCACCGACCAGTGTTGACTCAGGAAGATAAGGACAGTATTCTTTATAGCAACAATAACCGCGGTGGTGGACGCCGCAACTACTATAATGCTCAGATGACAAAGCAAAACATTATTCAAGTTGGACCTTATGGTGATTTGGTATACCCAGTTCGTTTTGGTGGGTTTAAGTCTTTTCTTCTCTTGGCTCAACAGCACCAGCAAGAAATGCAAAAGCAACAAAAAGTGAAAGATTTTATTCATGGACAAAGATCTCATAAAAGATTCGATTCTCACTACCCACAACCTTCCAGAAATGGCGTTTTGAGACGCTAAGATTTACGCTTTCTTTGGTTTTTGTATTACTATTGACTCATATTAATGACTGCTAATGACAACTCTGATTACCCCTGGCTATCTTTGGTGGCGTTCATTTCGATACAAGTATTTACTTGCCTTTTCAAACTTAATTGAAAGAATTGTCCTAAAGCATGAGGACATATATAAAGCGATTGAGTCATAAGAATTAGAATATGAAAGTAATATCTGATTAAGTTACCATTCGGAAGGCTTCAAATCGTCCAGATCGGGTCTTTTCCCTTCATTGAAGTCAATTTCAGAAACCTTGACAAAACCATTTTTAAAAAATACCAAGTCATAACCAGCCCAGCAAATAATGAAAAAAGGTACCATAATGTATGAATTGATGAAAGACTTGTAGTCGAAAGGTACGAAAACTGACCAGCCTTGCACCAGCAGAAGAACGCCACTTAGAAGACCTCCGATGATGTAGAGCCAAGGAAACAGAGGTGCGACGTAAGGGAGGTTGTCGAGGGAATGGCCCTGCGAACGGTATGCGCTTCTGAATCTGATGTGGACAATGATTATACCCAGCCACACGATGAATGTAACCACACCTGTAACGTTGATAATATAGTTATATGCATCCACAGAACCAGATTTGTACGAGAGTATTGATAGAGCAGAGAAAACATGAACAAAATGGATGGCAACCCATGGAATACCGTTGTTTGTTGTTTCTGTAAAGATCTTTGGGCCATAACCTGCTTCTGCCCAGGTGAAGAGGGCACGAGATGCGAAGTAGATTGCTGAATTAATAGAGGAAATGCAGGTGATTAGAACCATAGTTGTGACAAAGTACTTGGAGTTAGCCCACCCAGCATTTGTCATTGCTATTGTCATTGGGGATTTCATAACCTTGGATGTACCGTCTGTGAACATTTGGTCATTGTATGCAACCGTGATACCGTAGAAGATTGTGAGTCCAAAATACACATAGATGACTCTAAATACTGTGCTTCTTACTGCGGTTGGAATAGCCTTCCTTGGGTTTCTTGTCTCGGCTGCAATCACGGAGATGCCCTCCACACCAGAATAATAAACACCAGCGTAGACAAAAGCACTTGCAATTCCTTTAAACCCAGAATGAAGGGGATAATTACCAAATGGGTTATCTGGTTTGTTATAAGGAATACCTCCAGATGCGTATATAGTTGCAAAAAGGTAGAAACCCGTCACAAAGGCAAGCTTAACAAATCCTAGGATATACTCAGTCTCACCCCACCATGTGACATTCAAAGTTTGGAAGAAAGTGAAGAAGGAAAAAAAAATGAGGTACCAACCGTACATTGGGATCTCATCGGTATAGACCGTAAGTGCTGCACATAGAGAGGTATATTCAGTGATAATGTTCGTAATCCACAATACGACATAGCAAATAGCCAATGTAGCTCCAAAGCCCTTGGAGACAAGCCTGGATCCAAGCATTGCAAAATTGGCGTCATAAGCGGCGTTAAGCTCCCCAATGGCAAACATCATAGCGAAGACAATCACACCCACAACAGTAAAGCCCGTGATCATTCCTGCTGGGCCACAGACGTGGAGCATATTGCCAAGACCAAGAAAGACTCCTGGTCCCATGATACCACAGAGTGCAATTAGATTCACCATCCGGTTCTTAAGACCGGCCTTAAGGCCTGTATCTAGAATGACATCGCCTTTCTCGTTACAGTGATATGGTTGTTCCTGGGATGATGAAATTGATCTTTGAGCAACAACCCCAGGGTTCTTCTCAGTGTCGGACAGAGAGTTCCGATTGCTCATTGCGTCTCAGCACACTTGCTATATAGAGTATGTACGCAAAAAAACACTATGGAACAGTCGCCCGCAGAACGGCGAAGAGACTTAAGTCTTTTTAAGTACTAAATTTGCCAAGAAGTACCTCAATGAATTGCGCAACATGTTTTCAGAGGGCTGTTAAAGTCTTGCATTTCCTCCCCACACAATGAACCATAAGAACCTCATTCGATTGATCCTGTCTTCTAACTACGAGTGCTCTAACTACGAGCTCAAACAGAGAGAGATATCAATAGTTCCTACTGAGATCTTCAGATATAAGAATTGTCTTGTTATCTTTGGCTTGTTTCCTTTTCACCTTTTCACCTTTTCACCTTTCCACTCTTTCCCCCTTTCTTTATCATTGACAATCATGTTGTTACTGTACCTTCTATTTTGGACGCATTGATAAGATCGAGACTCCCTCCACCAAAACGAGTCTCGGTAGTCTCGAGTAGTCTCGGCATGGCTTTTTTTGTGCTCCTTAACTGTTTCGTGGGTTAACAAAGACAGTTAAAAGAAAACAAGCAAAAGAAGTTGTCAATGTCACACTAATATATCGATTCTACCAATTATATGCCTTTGTGTTTGGAATTTACCTTTCTATCTGGCCATAATTCAGTAACATGGGACTAGCGCGAGACTCGTATGCGCCGCCAGTCTTCGGAGTTCCAAGAGCGGAAAGGCGATAAACCAGCAGACTCCTTCCTTGATAAGAGATTGATTGTCCCTCCGGATTAATTGCTAGAAAAGGACAAAGGTTGCTTTTTTTTTCTTCGGGTATTTTTAAATGGAGAGTTTCAATTTTGCAAAGAATCCAAGAAACACTTTGAAAGCTGCCCAAAGTACTCCAGGACTAGACCATTACTGGTAAGCAGGACATCTTATAATGACATTTGACATTGAGGGGCGCTTCGACAAGCTTGCAAAGTCAGTCCCGATTGTCGATACCCATAATGACTTCCCATACCTTCTCCGTGTCCAGCTTCACAACGAACTTCACGGCGATGGTGATAAGTTTAACTTCGACCAATGGCTTGGCTCTCACACCGACCTTCCAAAGATGAGGGCCGGCCGTGTTGGTATCCAGTTCTTCAGTGTCTTTATCGAGTGTAAGGATCCAGACTACTTGTATGAGGACTTTGACAAGGCCAACTCCGCTGTCAGAGATACACTAGAGCAGATAGATGTTACAAAGAGACTGGTGGACGAGTATTCGGAGTCGCTTCGCTTTGTGCATACCGCTGACGAGGCTATTGACAACTATCGAGCATCTGATGGTAAGAAGATTTCAATCACAATGGGTGTCGAAGGACTTCACCAATGCGACTTATCTCTTGCAGTTGTTAGACAGTACTACGATCTCGGCGTCAGATACATCACATTGACTCATAACTGTGACAACCCTTTTGCAACTGCTGCGTCTTCCATCTCGGCTGGTAAGGATGATAAGGGCCTTACCGATTTCGGTAGAGATGCCGTAAGAGAAATGAACCGTCTCGGTATGCTTGTTGATTTATCCCATGTTTCTCACAAGACAATGATGGATACCCTTAATGTTACGAAATCTCCTGTGATTTTCTCACACAGTTCGGTTTGGCAGCTAACGAAGCATGAAAGAAATGTCAGAGATGATGTTCTGAAGAGAGTTAAAGAAAATGGTGGAGTTGTATGTGTAAACTTCTTCCCACTGTTCCTCCAACAGCAAGGTAAGGAGAAGTGTACTATTGACGACGCAGTTGACCACATATGCTACATAATTGATCTTATTGGTTGGGACCATGTTGGCCTTGGATCAGACTTTGATGGTATCCCTCAAGGTCCAGAAGGCTTGGAAGACGTATCAAAGTACCCCGACTTGATTAAGAAGGTATGGGAGCGTACAGATGCTAACGAGGAACAGATATCAAAGCTGATGGGATTGAATGTTATTCGTGTCTGGAAAGAAAACGAAATCGTATCTGAGCTACTTAAAAAGACAAAGATGATTCCAGTCGAGTCCAACTGGAAGGATAGAAAATGGGTCTTCTATGAATACTCTAAAAGATTCCCAGAAATTTACCCTGGATCTTATGAAGCTCAGAACAATGAGTGGAGCACAAAGCAGCTACTGGATAACAACAAGAAATAGATTGAATCCTAAAGAACTTCACTTAATTGGAAGAGGGAAAGTGCCGTAGATTTTCAAGAATTATATTAAGTTAATTTGAAACATCGAAAAGCGTACGGAAAAATGTTAGTAAGTGATTTGTTTTCGAGTCCGTATGTTTTTCAGACCTGCACCATAGATTTGTAAATATACACTCCCAATGGTACCTGCACACAGCTATACTTATAATAATGCCCTTAATGGAAGTCTTCTTCAATTGCAGAGTGTAAATTTATTGAGTTGGCACCTATATAAAAGTAAGCACGCTCTATAACTATACATAGGACACATCTTCGTCTGTTAGTTCTAGGCCTATATATAGTCTTATTCTTTGATCTGTTTCTGGCTGCTTTCTCTCAAGGTCAGTCCTTGATTTCCTAATATCATGCATCATACTCTTCTGACTTCGTATTACTTTGACTTCTTGACTTCTTGACTTCTTGACTTCTTGACTTCTTGACTTCTTCTTCGCGAATGTTTCAATAGCCATCTTCCAATTACCTAATTCCTACAATATTGCGTTTCGGTCCTATAGTGTAGTGGTTATCACTTTCGGTTTTGATCCGAACAACCCCAGTTCGAATCCGGGTAGGACCTAGATGTATTGTTTTTTTTAGAAAGATAAAAGTGTTCAAGCCCATACTACCCAAATGCTCGTAGTGATCTGCAGTTTTACAGAAAAATTCACAAGGTTCTCACTTAATTGTAGCTTACTGAGGGATTTAGGGTATGGAAAGCGTTCCCTCCGACATTTTTGTTAATCTTGCTGTAAAATAATGGCTACACTTCTTGATCCGAGTTATATACCATTCGTAACTTCATAAAACCAAATCTAAATCCCTATAAAAACCTATTGTCACGTAAACAAACCAAATATAGAAACACGTACAAATATTCTACTCAAGAGAGTGCAGTCCCCCAAAGCGAAGTCAAGAAAACATCTTCTTCGTTCTTCACTTGTGGTCGATAATACTGCTCAGTTTTTAGATACTTAGTGTTTGGAATCTGACAGATCTTTGTATTCTCTATCTCATGTGGAGAGTCCAAACTCGTTTCAACTGATGATGAAGATGAAAGAGAAGAGATAGACGACGCAGAGTGCGATCTCATGTGAATATGTTGTGGGTATGAATATTGAACTGGTGCTGATATCGGGGCATATTGTTGTGACTGTTGAGAAACATGTCTCGCCATGGAGCGACGCATGCGGCCAACCTTTTTCAAGTCCTGCTTGATTGGGTCGACAAATTTTCTTAATGTGTGTGCAAGCTCAGCTTCAGAGACGATGACATCCCAGTTCAGAAGCTGAAGAAGTTGGCGCTCCATCAAGTTAACTTCCTCGAGAGAGAAGAGACCATCCGTGTAACTAGACCAATGCTTGTTCTTTGGGGACGAGTCGTTGTTGAACTTAGAGGAGATGATTAAAACCGCAAGAAAGATACGGTGCAATGTACAGGGAAGTCCTTGGGAGTTCTTTGGAAGCTTAGCAGCAAGACGCTCCAAGTAGACAAGAGTACAAAGAAAAGTGCCTGTGTAGACGTTTGAGTATCTCACTAAACGTGAGATAAATGTCATGAGAGATGGTAGTGATTTAACTGCAGAAACTTTGTTGGGGGAGGACGGTGGTGATGGGTAAACCTTAGACTTCTTACACTGGATCACCTTCAGTGTAACATTCACAACACTGGCGACCATGTCGTGTGTGACAGGAGACTTCATAAGGATACTCAGGGCCTGGGCGTCGGACATTGTGTGTTGGAAATATGTGCAATTCGACGGTGCGTATATATCAACGAGAATCTATGAAGAAGAAAGGATAGGGATAATATATATGCTAGCCAAGTTAAGCTTTTGGAGAATCACTGATGGTGGTCAAGACATGAATTGGATGAAAAAGTTACGAGTGCAGACATTATTATATATATTAATATTAGATACAGGCCCATAATGTGGCTACATGGTGTTTTTAGATGGGTCGAGAATATCTGATTGGGAAAGGAAGGCTCCTTCGACGCGCTTTGTTTTGCTGATGCGTCGTCCCTTCAAGTTTACGCGAGACGCGTCGCTTTTTCGCGTCTGTCGTGCTTGGGCACGCGTCGTCCCTGATCAAAGCACTGGGGAGGATAAGGAAGAAAGCAGGTGCCTCGGACTGATTCAGAGAGGTGGCAGGACGATGACGACGGTGGAAGGAGGCCACGGCTTAGCAGGAAGCTTTCTAGTGTGATTGCAGTATTTGAAACCTTACAAAAAGCCTCTCTGTAGCGAAGGCGGTGCACACTTCACCAAGGCTCTTTTGTATCCTTGTGTCACAAAAACATACACCCAGCCCAAGCCAGGAGAAAGAGTGCCTTTGGAATGGGTCCGCGCCATTAGGACCGGCTCTCAATTAACATTGATGAGGCTGGTGATTGAACACTCGTAGGGGAGTAATGCTCTTTATGCAGGTCCGTCTTAACCTTGACAAAGAGAAAAAGGGTAAACACTGCATTTGGCAGAAGTTTCCTCATCAAGAAACAGCTTCAAGAGCGTTAAGGACAGTGAGAGTGAAATCTACATATCTTAGGCCTCTGAATTGGATCATAAGCATGGCTGGTACCCGGCTTTGAATTCATCGTAGAAGAGCTAAAAACGTCAACAAGGGAGATGTGGAAAGCCCCTCTGCCTTCCGTGCGACGCGCGTTTGTACTAGAAGAGACGCGTCTCAAACTGAGGGAGCAAAGGCGCGTCTTCTATAGAAAGGAGCGCAAGAGAGGCCGTACAGCCCCGCCGAGGGGCGTGCAAAGGTATCTAGATAAATATTCTTGGTATGGATATTGATAAAAGAAGAAAGGCAAAGGGGTGAAGGCTTGTTTTGCTATTAGGCCCAGTCCTAATAAGAGCAGCACTACAGTTAATGGTAGCTTTCTCGGTAGAACCCGCGCAAAAACACATCCAGAGCCTCATGCCTGGGTAGTTTTACCCAATACCCGCATACTCAACTGGAAATTCAAGCGCATCCACCTATATTCCCTAACTTATATATATATTACATGCCAATATACGGAGGCTGCCCTAAATGATTATATAAGCATCTCTTTTGTGTAGTTCCGCGACGGGTGTTGGCTGGTGGCTACAAAAGAGCGAAAAAAAATTTTCAGTTCTCACTGTGACCATCTCTGAAAATGCCCTTTAACTACTACTTAAGATTTTCCTAAAGGAGATACTATCTCTTTTGGAATGGAAGCAAGAGGAAAGGTAAGTTACTTTGACAGAGCATAGATTCTATGCCTGGAACGAGACAATTTCCAATGGCTGAGACGTGAAGATGACGAGACAAAAGCTGTGCACCAGTCCGAACTGGAACAAGTACTCCCAGTTAATGAGGCATTAAGTATACCCAAATTTCTGATCCTTCAAAAAGTGTCTTTACCATTTTGTTATTATCCCGGATAATGCTTTAATCGAGATGTTCAGCCACTAACTTCTCTTTAAGGTTTTTTGTGGCCTCTAGGTGCTCCAATAAATAGGTTTTCTAGCAATTCATGTCTTGAATAGGTTGCTTTTTTCGTAGACCGAGCTGACTTAGCTTAGCTATCTTGCTTTGCATACAGCCCCACAAGAAAGATGTTACTTTCCTACTGTTCATTTTTCGTTCTCTTTTTATTATCCATTAAGACAAATGCGTGCTTTCTCGGATCTTCCTCGGATCTTTCTCTCTCTTTCTCCGCTCATTGGCCTCTTATTGTGATGACAGTTCGATGAACGGAGAACGGAGGCGAATACATGCGTAGTTTGATGCTACAGAGCCTGATATTACCTGGAAGAAAAGGATGAGTAAGAGAACAAGTATTCTATGATCACTCAACAGTGAAAAAATACAACATGAAACCGTACAGTAGTAGCTGCGTTAATGATTAGCAGACGTGGTACAGAATTCTTCTTATTAATACCAATACTGAATACTCATATATTAAGTGCGCATTTTGCAACACGTCAAAATACAGTGATATACATATACATAGGAATGTGCTCTCCTGATTCTTTGTAGAAGCTAGACTTTTCGACGTTATTGCTAGGTGTTCAATTTGTGCGCGTTCTCTCCGTCTTGTTATTCTCTTTCAGGTTTCCAGCTTTATAGGGAGATTACGACCCTGAAAACCTTCTTCTTTAAGGACGGTAACAATCTTTGTAGGGAATCCAATTCTTATTAAGAAAAAAAAAGATAGAACAAGTCCAAAATTTTATTTGTTGAAAAGGCTAAGCTTTGAACTGAAAAACCAAGGATTCAGGCGCACCCACATGCACATCAATGTTAGGTTCCCGCAAATCCTGTCGGACGGGCATTTTCAAACCTTGAACACAATAAAGGCAGACAAAAGAGCATCCATTCTTATTCTTTTTTTTTTGGACATTAGGATCCGCTACTGCATTTCAAGATGTATTTTGCAATCTGAAAGATAATGAAGATAGCGTACCCCCGTTGCCCGTCCTTTACTTATGTTATCCCGCTGCGTATGTTTATTTACCCCCCGTTTCGCTTTTATTGTACATTAACTACAAAGTAAGAGATAGGAATTAGAAATAGTTGTATGAAATGAAAACTTCAAACCCCTTGGCAGATTACATTTGACTGAAGACTTTGCTTGCCCCGTTCAAAGAAACGGCAATAATACAAGGTTTGCTTTACTCCGCACAAGCTAACTTCTAATAATCCTTTGAAGCTAGATCATATAGCATAAGAGCATTTAAATAACTCTATTTTTCATATTAAGATAACAAAGTGTGAGTATTGGAGTTGGAGGAGAACACCCAGGGCCCACTTTTCGACGCGTCTTACAAGGGTCCTCTTGGGAAACAATCAAGAGTAAAGCGCATCACGATCTATCAAGTCAGAAGCATTTACACTGTATGATCTAATAATTCGCTCTATATTCCGATTGGTACATATTGTAAGGCTAGTAATCCTCTTTCTCTCTTATGAAATTGCCCGCTTTTTTATTGCTCTGTAGGTCCATGCATGTAGATCTTGCTGCCCGTTTACGCATAGCATATTAAACGGCGGATCTGCTGCCTCCGCTGAGAGCCACTTCCACTTTTTTTTTTTTATTTTCATCTAAGAGTTCCATAGGCCATTGATATGCTTTCTGTATACATTGCAGTTTCGAAGTCTATGAGTATCTGTGTAAAGCTTTTAAACCACTTTTCTTGTTAGAGGTTCACATGTTCTTTTTACGAATGCATACTATGGTTATCTCTTTTCTACCCAGAATCACCTCAAAATGATTTAATCCAGCTTTCATTAGCTCTCTAGCTCCATTTTCTCGATGAATGCATACACACACACCATATCTCTGCTTTTGCATGTGTATCAAAGACTAAATTGTCTGAGCAGAGAGTAAGCCCGACAAAGACTGTAGCTGAGAAGATCTGGACTTCTCCAGTATTTTTACATCTGCTGTAAGAGTATGCCTGCTCGCAAGCCAACCCTTATTGTCTGGTGCTCAATCGAACTAGTGACTGGCAGATTACCGTAAGTAGGAAGTTCGCCCTTCTCTGGGAAGTTGAAGAGAGTTATACTGAACGACCCTACCGTTTTACTGCAGGTCCAAAGGTAGTTTTTGCAGAATAACACGTTATACTCCCTTTTCAGTAATTTCTCCTTCTGCAAGGAGAGGAAAAGATCTGCAGTTTAGAGCCAAAAACGAGCCGTTTTTTAAGTTGGAGTACAGCGAAAGGCATATTACGCACATGTATCGTTATATTATATATACATATATATATATATGTTTATATATATGCGACGAGGTAACAGATGCAAATTTTTCAGACCCTTCTAGCTAACCAAAGATCATATAGTCTGTTTGAGCCGCAATGTCAACACCAACAAACACTGCAGAGTTTAGAAGATACCCCAAGAACACATGGAGACTTGTCAGACTTAGAGAGAGATATCTCGCACTTAGGTTTACAGAAGGCTGCTACACACAAGAGCAAAGTACCATTATTCATCGAGAGCTCCGTAGCAAGAATTCTACCGACCAATTAAGAGAAATGGCAATCGAGAGTCTTAGTTTATTCGACATTGTAGCCGTGGATCAGACAGAGAAAGGTGCTAGCATGGATCAAGACTCGACGTTATCTCTTCCGTCTCTTACAAGTCAATCAACAGTTCCCTTGTCTCCATCTCTTAGAAGTAATTCCTTTCATCTAAGATTTGCAGACAGACAATCCTTCCTCTCCTCTTAAGTTCACTCGATGAGCTTGGTTTTGGTTTTTTTTGTCCGGAGGCATCACAGTGATTTCTTCCTGTTACACCAAGTTACTCACTCTCTCAACCTGACCGCTCATAGTAGATTCCTTGTGTCGCACCATCTATATAAAAGTACGAGCTCATCTTATCTAAACAACGTCATGAGGAATGTCTATGGAGAGAAGAGGATTGAAGTTTCAAACTCTTGTCAAAAACAACACAGATGCTGGGATAGACAGCTCTTGTATATTAGTTTGATCTTTTCTTTTTTAGTGATTTTCTTTCTTCGAGGCTGGTTCTGTTGATTCTAAATACTTTTTGTTTACTCTTGTGGCTATTTACTTTTAACCTATAGTTTAATTGGACACTAATATAGCATGACAAGCTGCCACTATAATTCGTTGATCCGCAGTGTACCGCTCCCTATGCTGATCGGTTTATTGTAGTTCATTACGGTCAGCCTTTTCATTGTTGTCCTGGTCCAATTGTAGTATTTGACTATCTACCCACTGTTGTAATCTTGATAGGAATTCATCTACTCTCCGCAGCATGGGAGACCCTCTGTCAAACACACCCACCGTGTGACGGTCCCATATGTTGGCTTGACCGATCACACTTTCCCCTCCTCTTCCCTCAATTGTACTATCCACAAACCCACTCAGTGGACACTGTAGCTTTCGGTATTCCTCCGTTACATTGATACATCCGTATATAACGCACATTTAATGGCGCGCGCGCAATTTCCTGATCGGGCAACTCTGTTCCGCCCAGATTCAGTACACATCCAAGCACCAGACGCGAAACTGAAAAAAAAACACCAAAGAAGACCAAAAGACACCAAAAAAAACCATCACCCGGTTACCAAAAAGCGCGTTTCGAGTGGATTGGCAACGTTACAGCAAGCCGAAACACGATCTGGCACAGTCCTGGAACAGTCCAGAACATTTCAGACCCAAGTGCCTTCTCCGTCATATATGCATAGCATAACCTACGGTCTTAACGGTTCTTTAAGACACGTGTACCATCGAAGCCCTTAGACTCATACACCGCTCGTTGTATCGCCAAATACGCACCAGCAATACACGTTATGGAAGCCAAGGTCACCGGAATTCTCTGTAGTCCGTCCGCCATTTGCCCATCTCGTGTATCTGGCGCGCCCTTTTCTGTTGCTATTCTGGGAGCGATGGAACGCGTTCTATATGGCGCTGAAATCCGGGGTGTTTTATCCCGGCCCGGCTCTATTTACTTTTCCCCTTGCCCTAAATCTTGGTAACCGGTGCGATGGTTTTCTTTTTTTTTCTTGGAAGGGCCTTCTCCTGAAACATCAACATCACTTTACCTTGAGACTTCGACATTACTTCACCGCTTACCAACACACTCTGGGACCCGTTCTGTCACCAACATACCACCGCGAGAATCACGGAAGGTAGCTGTTCACAGAGCTCATCGACCGGCTGAAAACGCTTGTTCCCAGACTGCAACGCGGCTATAGAAGTGAACGTCCGTCCAATCACCGCTCGCTGTCGCTAGCCGCCCAACTAGGTCCTGGTTACTTCTGTGTAGGGCTCCTACTGGACCAGGTCAAGCATAGAGAGGAACAACTGGTAACTCTACTTCTACTGCTACCACGACTGAGTACGACTTCTCTTCACAAGTCATTGATCGAACTGGATCTTAGAGGGCTTTACCTCGTTCACCGACAGTCACATTAGTGCACACGTTCACCCACAGAGGAATCGCGCGGCTTTAACATTCACTTACCCACACGGCAACAAGTAGCACCTAAGCACGCATAAAGACATATACAGAGAACCAGAGTGCTGCTGCCAGTGAAGAATGTTCAACAGGAGCACAAGCGGATCTATCAAACGAAGTGGTTCCAGGAGATACGAGAACTTCGATAACGAGGCGCTACTTGGATCAGCACGGCCTTCATCGCCTGGCATCGAGAGAAAAAGATCGCTTGTGAGACCAGAGAGAAATACATTGAATGATCCAGATAACCCACACTACTACTATGCTCAAGCTGCAGCTCAATATGCTGGCCACATCAGCGTGAACCCTTCGTCTACTGGAGTGGATCCTGTATCACAGGATCGTACCAACCCCAGAAACTCTCGGAAGTCATGGCAGACACGATCAGTGGGCATCGACGATGAGAATAGGGGTGCAGATGGTAATGATGGCATCCAGTTAGATACGTTTTCAAGTACAGGCTCCGGTGATGACCTCCCCAAGGGACGTACTGTTTATGGTCTCAATGACGAATACGTTCAACCATTCCTTAAGAACTCTACATCAGCCAGGGGTTCATTGCTGCCGTCAAGACCGGAAAAGAAAACATTAAAGTCGCAGCATGATAACGGCCTTTCTGCATGGCAAATATACTGTTATCTTATTACATTTTGGGCTCCCGGATCTCTTCTCAAACTCTTTAGAATGCCCAAAAAGGAAAGACAAATGGCATGGAGAGAGAAGATAGCATTAATTTCCATTATCCTCTACTTAGGAGCCTTGATTGCGTACCTAACTTTTGGTTTCACCAAGACTGTGTGCGGTTCACCAGCAATTAGACAAAGAGAAAATACTGTGAATACCGGGTACTTAATCATCAATGGTAAGTCTTATGATTTAACCAGATCTTCCCACCCAGAAGCTGCTGGTATTACTGCAGGCACAAATGTTTTGTATTCGCCAATTAGTGCTGGTGGTATGGACGCCAGCTTTTTGTTTCAAAATGTCAATGGTAATTGTAAAGGATTAATTACCCCAAAAGACAATTGCTCCATTCCATACACTGATGATGAACTAGCTTGGTATATGCCTTGCAAACTCTCCAACCAGGACGGCTCTAGTTCTCCAAATTTCACTGAGTCAAGTTATTATGCTGGCTGGGCTTGTCACACTTCTGAATACGCAAGAGACTCTTATTACTCCTTGGAGAGTGCTGGCGATATCTACTTCACGTGGGAGGATATCAAGAATTCTTCGAGAAATTTGGTTGTTTACAACGGAAACGTTTTAGATTTGAATCGTTTGAGTTGGATCCAGACGGACGATCTCGACTATCCAGCGATCTTTGATGAGTTGCAGAATTCGAATATTAGAGGTTACGATGTATCACTTCTTCTTGCAAGCTCTGGAGATAAAAAAGCTGCCAAATGTCTTTCTGAGATTATTAAGGTTGGTGTTGTTGATTCTGATACCGTTGGTTGTATTGCTTCCAAAGTGGTTTTGTATGTTTCACTTGTCTTTATTTTATCTGTGGTCCTTGCTAAATTTGTTCTTGCATGCTACTTCAAATGGTTTATTGCTCCAAAGCAAGGGGCAGACGTTGTTAACACCAAAGAGATGGCTAAAAGAGATAACGAGAGAGAAGATTGGGCGGAAAATGGCTTCTCCTTGGGCCCAATAAGAAACCTCGGATATGACAAACGTCTATCCAGATTTGATATGTTGAAAGCGAATAGAAGCCAAAGTGAATTTGATAGGCACAATTACGCTTTCTCTCCTTCCTATGACTCCAAGGGCAAGGAGATTACAACGATGTGTATTCAGTCTGCAAGACAAATGGACTCCAACGATACCAAGAACCATTTGAGACACATGTCAAATGGCACGAACACTTTCCTGACTCCCTTCGGTTCAAAAAATCCCTCAGTCTCCAACCTGGCTGGTATTGGTGAGGTCTCTTCTTTGGATCCAGATATTATTCATTCAAATGTCGTTGCGCAACCACCAATTGACTACCTGCCTTTTCGGTATCCTTTAGCCCATGTAATAACTATGATTACGTGCTATTCTGAAGACGAAACCGGCTTGAGAACAACTTTAGATTCTGTTGCCACTACCGATTACCCGAACTCCCACAAGTTAGTATTTCTACTCTGTGATGGCTTGATTAAGGGTTCGGGTAATGACCTAACAACTCCGGATATTGCATTGTCCATGATGACTGACTTCTGTATTAATCCTGAAAATGTCCAGCCTTATTCCTACGTTGCGGTTGCTCAAGGTACTAAGAGACACAACATGGCTAAAATCTATGCTGGCTTCTACAAATATGATGACTCAACTGTTCCTCCAGACAAACAGCAAAGAGTTCCAGTTGTCTGTATCGTTAAATGTGGAACGCCAGAAGAAGCAAACTCTGCGAAGCCTGGAAACAGAGGTAAACGTGACTCTCAAATTATTCTGATGTCATTTTTCCAAAAAGTAACTTTTGACGAAAGAATGACAGAACTGGAGTATGAAATTTTGCTAAGCATATGGAAGGTTACTGGTTTACTTGCTGATATGTATGAAATTGTTCTTATGGTCGATGCTGATACTAAGGTTTATCCGGACTCTTTAACACATATGGTTGGCGCCATGGTAAAGGATCCTGAAATCATGGGCTTATGTGGCGAGACAAAGATTGCGAATAAACGGCAGTCTTGGGTTACGGCTATACAAGTTTTTGAATATTTCATTTCACACCATCAAGCTAAGGCTTTTGAATCAGTTTTTGGTGGTGTGACTTGTTTACCTGGTTGTTTCTGTATGTACCGTATCAAGACGCCAAAGTCTTCTGACGGCTATTGGGTTCCAATTCTAGCAAATCCCGACATTGTGGAGAGATACTCTGATAACCTTGTTGATACTTTGCACAAGAAGAATTTGTTGCTATTGGGTGAGGATCGTTTCCTCTCAACTTTGATGTTAAAAACCTTCCCAAAGAGAAAACAAATCTTTGTTTCAAAGGCGGTTTGCAAAACAATTGTTCCCGATAAATTCAAGGTTTTGCTTTCTCAAAGAAGACGTTGGATTAATTCTACAGTTCATAACTTAATGGAGTTGGTCCTTGTGAAGGATTTATGCGGAACTTTCTGCTTTTCAATGCAGTTTGTTGTGGGTATTGAGTTGATTGGTACTTTGGTTTTGCCTGCTGCTATCTCTTTCACTGTTTATGTGGTAATCGTTTCAATCGTCTCCAAACCAACTCCTGTGATGTCACTTGTCCTTTTAGCCATCATCTTAGGTGTTCCTGGTTTGTTAATTGTCGTAACTGCTTCTCGTTGGTCTTACTTGATTTGGATGTTTATTTACCTCTTAGCGCTTCCTATCTGGAACTTTCTTTTGCCTGCCTACGCGTACTGGAAATTTGATGACTTCAGTTGGGGTGAAACCAGAGCCATTGCTGGTGGCGACAAGAGTCATGATGAGGTTGAAGGTGAATTTGACCATTCTTTGATCAAGATGAGAAGATGGAGAGAGTTTGAGAGAGAGCGCCAGGCTGCTCGGTTGGAGGCTCCACGCAACATTTGGGACCCATCACAGAACACACCCTACATATCGGTAGACGAATCATGAACTCATTTGCTTATTATTATTTGTTAACCCCAGCATCAAAACCATGCATTTACATATATTTATCCAACATAAATTACAATATTTATTCATTTGAAATTTTGTAGAACTCTGCAGTTATACCATTCAAGAGTTCTTGTGAGTGTTTCAATTTTCCAATGTACTGATGATTATCCAATATTAAAGGAAAGACACTCAACAATGGTTGATATAAATCAGAGTTTGACCTATCCATCAGTTTTAGAAGTTTGTGAAGTTTCTCAAGGAACAACTGAAGTTCTTCCTGTAAGATTGTAGAAACAGGTGCTCTATTCAATAATCTCTGTGCACCTGCAAACTTCTTGATTATCATCACTGCACGGCATAGCACATATGGTAATGAGATACGTAGAAGCATCTGGTCTGTACTAGGTTCAGAAAAAGCAAAGAGATCATTCAAACAAAGTTTTCTGAATTCAGGCTGACTAAGAACATGAATTGGTGACGTGGTGTAATCCTCAACCTTGAACTCCAAAAGCAGCTTCGTAATATTATTTGGCAAGAAAGAAGAAGTTTCAAGCATATAAATTTCTAGTTCATTGTTTTCATAGAGCATAGAGGAGTTCCAGATCTCACTTACAAACTTAGAAGCTAACACAGAGTCGAACGTTTCCTGCGAAGCGTTGTACAAGATAATGTCTCGGAAGCTCTTGTAGTAGAATCTGTTCAATATCTCATCTCGTTCAAAATTCTTTCCTGGCAAAGTTGCACAAATGCACTGTATAATCAATGACCAGATTTCGTTATTAATTACAGCGTACGTCTCGCTTGAGAGACAAAGAAGTGGAACAATCTCAGTAGTGGTATTTAAGAGAATTTCGAAGCATTTTACCCATATACTGGCATTAAGAGTTTTGGAATTGTGCTCTTTATCATCACTGGTGGATTTCACAGTCTCAAGCAAATTTCTCATTATTTTAGTAATTGTACCATCTAATATCAAAGGCTCAAAGGTCGAAACTGTCTTAAGTTTAGATTCCAATAGTAACAATGAGTCCTTACTCACAGATATGAAGCTTGGAACATCGATACTGGAAACGCTTTGAAGTTTCTTGAGAATACGTGAGCGGACTTGGAATGGTAGTAACGATAAAGCAGAAATGTGAGCAAGAACAGCATTGCCATCGGTTGAAACATCAACGATTTCCAGACAGTTCAATACTGTTAGCTGAAGTTGAGTAGGTTTTGAAACATCTGTGGCATATCTTGGGAGGAATGGGAAACGAATTAAACTGTTGAATATCCCAAGAGCAAGTTCAATCTGCTTATACGACAAGGACCTGAAGGAATGTAGCTTCTCAAACCCACTAGCGAACTCAATTAAGCTTTCTTGGTACATATCAGTGTCTGTAGTGGCGTATCTTACTGGTTGCGTTGACCAAAACTCAAATAATAAGTCACATTGTGCTATATTGGGGGAATCCAACAATTCTAAAACTTGATTAAAAGATTTGTAAGTAATTAGTGAAAGTGGAATGATATCCAGGGCAACAAATCTCTTGAAGCAGTAGATCAGAGCTTCCCAATACTCTATATTGGTGCTTTTAATATAGAAACGGCAGTAGAGGTCTGTTATTCCCCGCAAAACAATGGAATTACTGTCCACGAATGCCTTCTTTCCTTCAGAATCTCCTGAAGTCGGCTTGTCCAAATCAATACTCAATAAGTTTTTCACCACGACACCGAAAGCCCTTTCCCAGTTCAAGTCAGAACCATGAGAATCAACAATTTTGAAAAAGGTCTGAACAGCACCATTCTTGACTTCAGCTCTAGAAACGTTAGAGATGTGCACCAAACTCTTCAACAAGTACAACCACAACGCATGCACTTTCACATAGGTAGATTCTGTACTCTCTATCGCCACATTCAAATCATCGGCAGAGAACACAATAAACTCCTGCAAAGACGATTCTAAAGCCAGGATACCTCTCAAGTGATCAGAAATCAACCAGTAATAGCTGACTGCAGAAAATGAAACGTTTAACTCAAAGGTTTGAGAACAAAAGTTCTCTAACACATCAACGACATCCTTGAGAGAAGATAAAGGAATGGAATGTAAAAAGTCATTCAATATTAACTGTAGGATCTCAAAAGCCGACTTCAACAACTGTTTCTGTGAAGCAGAATGCTTGAGAAGCTCCAAAATTTTGAAGGGGCTCCCAATGATACTTAGGATACTTCCCCAGGAATTAACCAACTGAGGACCGAACCTATTGAGAAGTTCGTATAATGTCTTTAGAGTATTATGTATAATTCCTGATTCAGCAACATTGTAGGATTCGCCACTGTGGCAATCAAGCATCTTATTTGTGACCTGTGAAAATGAGCAGAACAGCATCTCCTCCAATATCGTCTTTGACCCCGTAGATTTGGTAGAGAATCCTTCTTCTGCAACACTCATAATAATCTCGTTGAAAACAGAAGCTGCCGTTGTCCTTAACTCCTCAATAATTCTATCTGAAGTAGCTACATCAGAAAGAAATGAAGATAGGATGATCCAATCATTTGCGTTTTCCTTCTTGAGATATCTTACTGCATTCACCTTTAACAATTTGTTTATCTTGAAGAGAAAGAAATCTCTATTATATGAACACACTTGGAAATTATCTTCCTCAATGGGCTCAGTATTCTCAGAATCTTTGAAAGCTGTTTCCCTGGAAAGGGCGATCAACTCATCTATGAAAAATCTGTAAGCGTAGGTTTCATAGGTAATGGTACTCTCGATAAACTTCGTAAGCGACAGTTCAATGGATCTAATGTCTTGTGTAGGTAGGTTTGGCTTCTGGGGAATCTCCTTGAAGCTCAGATACTCTGAGGGACCATTGACAAAGTAATCAAACCATTGGAAAGTAATCAAAACAAAGCGCCAGCTATGTCCCAATACTGGGCCAAGAGACGTTGTAAGTGAAGCTAATGCTCTGAAACAAATGACATGGCGCGAGTTAAGGCTGCGAAGTTGAAATTGATGCTTCTTCTGTGCCGTAGATGGAGTTGTGGCTGCAGAAAATGCACCACTTACTGTATCAACAAGAGATTCAGAGATGGATGAGTTATGTGGAGATGTCCCCTTACTGATATTACTAACTGTTGCAATAGAGAAAAGTGTCAAAAGGGAATCACGCTCCTTCGAAAGACCAAGGATACCAGATGCGTGACATAATTTCTGAAGTGACCTGATGAGAGAGTGAAATAAGTCGTTTCCTACTGAAGCATACAAGAACTCAGAACCAATGGTTACGAGACTTTTTGCATTAGTAAAGATCAGGCCCTTTATTTCAGAAATGTCTTTAGACATTGGTTGATCTTCGCTCAGAAACATGAAAGTGTTATCATCTGCCCTTGCCATATCTAAGACAAACATTCCGATTCCATCGCAAAGAGAGTTGCTGCATCCAAGAATAAGGTAGAGTGTGTACGTCTTTGGAATAGCTGGCACTTCTGACTTATCTAGCATATCAATCAAGGGTATTCTCATAGATGAGTTGTGGGCTGATAGAGCATCCTCTTGGGAAGGAAGTGTGACAATATCGTTTAACTTCAAAAGATTTTGCGCCCAGGCCTCCATTAACACAGTAGAGCACACAGTGAAGAATTCTGTAATAATTTTTTTTTTGTCTGATTCAAAGTCGTATGTATGAAATATGGTCTTCGTTATCTGAAAGTCGAGGCAAATAGCACTAAAAATCTCAAGAGATAGTACCTTCTTCCAGAAGGGCAAGTTGGAGTCGGATGTGACGGCATGGGTCAGTAATGACAAGATTACCTCCGCTTCAATCTCCAGGATTGAGAGCTGAGACTTTATCAACAAGAGAATGATTCTTGAGACACGGACAACAATTGAAAAATCCTTGTGGCTGGAGAAGAAGCGAAGAAGCAATGGTGTGATGCGAGTTCTGACAAGGAACCCAAGCTCTGGGTGCGTAAGGAAGACATTATGGTAATTTGTGAAGATATTTTCAAGCAGTTCGAGACCAAAAGATTCGGACAGCATGTTGAATGTCAGAAAAATGGGCTTCTGGCGCTCAATAAGGGAGCATATGTCTAAAAATACTCTGAAAGCATCAAACGCACTCGTTGGGATATTAATCTTTTGTCCTTCGTCGATCGATACTTCGAACGTTTCTCTATATGTAACTGCAGAAGGCTTGTCTTCTTCAATTACTTTATCAAACAGAGCAAGAACAAGCTGTTGGTGTGTTGCAGCTGCGGTGTTGACCACCATCGGTAGTTTCGAGGGTTGTTGGAGCATTGCACAAATGAGGAGCAATTTGGCCACGAGAGTATCACCAATGAACTCCGCATACGTTTGGAGGAATGTTGGAAGAATCTGTAGTACCTTCAGTTGAATATCCACAGCAAGACGGGTAGCCTCCGTAAGCGCTTCGAGAAGCATGTCAAGGCGTGATATCGGCACTGCTCGTACTTGGATCAGTCTTTGCAAAGACTGGATCGCAATAGTACTAAACTTCGCATTGCGGGACGAACAAGACAGAAGAAACGGTGTAATAAAATCTGAGCTCTTCGAAACTTCACGCAAAAACTCCACATCGTCCTGTCCCTGTCCATTAGTGTAGGACTTCAGTGTTGTGAGGGATCGTTCTGCAGCCTTGTTGTTCTTGTTGTTAGTGAATCAGACTCTCAAAGAAAGCTATTGAACGCTTACATGTTTAATTTCAGGGGAACGCCGCCGAGACTCCGCAATAAGCGATGTCAGATCCGCATTCAGAAGCGAAATTACACTCATCAGATGTATTTGTGTAGTTTTTGCGTTCTTTTGTTATGCAGTTTCACAGAAACGGTGTTCTGAGCATTGTTTTCCTTTTGACACGTCGCGGCCGCTTCGGCCAAGCCATCCTCATCGGGCTTTAACCTTAGAATGCTTTTATTCGTAAGTTCTACGCATTCCTCGCCCCATTGTCGTATAAAATATATTCGTAGCGTCATTAAAAATAAATCAAGAGCTAGGAGGCTATCTTTCAGTCTCTATTCTCTCTATTCTCCAATTCTCGGGATGAACCTTCACCGGGATCATAGCCATTACCGTCCTGGTATCCTACAAGAATCGACTGTTCGTCATCGTCATCACTTTCTGAGCGCATATTAGTACTCTGTTCGTTGTCACTATCACATACAACCTCCTTTTTCGAGTACACAAACACTTCTTTTCTTCCTGGGGCTATTATTGGGCGCTTTCTCTCCTTCCGATGAGTTGAACTGTTCACTGAAACCGAACGAGGAACTGTAAGACCATAGGCGATCACTTGGTCTGTCAAGTAGAGCAAAGTGCTTGTAGTATTCACTAAGGTGTTTTTAATTCGTGACCCTAGTCTGGCAGCCGGCCCCGTAGCTGTAGGTGTGCTGCTTGTAGTGTTGTTTCTAGAGCCGTCTTTGTTTAAGTTTCCAGAACCACCTTGGTCATCTGTATGATCATTACTGTTATTATTGTTGCCGTTGACAATGGTGATCATGTTGTTGTTATCGCTGTTATCATTATATGGTTGGATATTGTTTTCATTATCATTGATGACCTCATACCGTGCGATGTCCTTGTACTCTTCCTCGTACACTGGTCTTCCAAGGATTCCTTCGGTTTGAGTATATCTCTCCAGAACGTGCACTCTGTTGATCCATTCCCAAGGAATCACAGTAACGCTGACGTAGATGGTAGTATTGAAGATCTCCGACAGCTCAGAAACCCACACATTTGCTATGTCCGTGATGAAGAACGCAAACTGCAGGTTGATCACTAGAAACGTCAGAATCGTAAGCAAGATAATCTCTCTGTCAAATACAAACGCCCTTTTCCCGAATCCATATATGATTATAAGCCCACAGTACATCATTGACAACGCAATTCTCAATAAGTATGTAAATGCAGGGAGAATAGAAATGTCTGAGTCGCTGTCCTGATCAAAATTTGAAAAAGTGGAAACACCCCATATTGCTTGTGCACAGATTGAAAGAAACCCTCCTACAATAAAGCTGACACGCTTCTCCTTCACACGAGAGAAGAGTCGAATTATCACCTGCACTTGCGCAAACTGGGCTATAAGAACAACAATAAAGTCGATTATACTAAAGACATCATCGCTTTGTAGTTGGTCAAGTAGCTTCTCTCCAGAGCTATACCCAAGAGCATGCTGCTGGCTCAGAAATACAATCGCTTTGACAAACAAAATCGCCAAGTTTATCGATGCAAGCCCGCTTTCTACCCTCAGCAGAAAACTAGGGTTCTGAGTGTGGTTGGTAAAGACAATAACCGTAAGGAATATACAAATCACTGTGGCAACTGTCACCGAGTAGATGAGAGGGTAGATGCTGTACCTAAAAGAACCGATTTCAGTGTGGATGTATTCGCTCCATTGTTGTGCTTGAAGAGGGAGTCTCTCAACACCGACATATTTGAACGTAGAGAGCACTGGCGCATTATTGTAGCACATGGGCACATAGAGTGCTCCATCATAGATGTGTAGCTGCTTGTGAAGGTCTGCTAGTAGGATATAGCCGTCCTGAAGCTCTATACCGCCACAAAGAGTGAATTCGTTTCGCTCTTGTGGATATCGCCATACAACATTCGTACCGAACACCATAGTGAATTTGGAGCTGTAGATGGTAAAAATCTTAAGGTTGTTCGAGTTTATCTGCTGTATCTTTAAGGCCTTTAATATTTGGTCTTTTTCATGAGGACACGAGCCCTGGCATACTTGCCCACGATCCGCAAAATCAACTATTACGAGTTCTGAGTAACAGGGTATCAAAAAGTATCAAAACACGGAAGAGCAAGCCCGAAATGACAGGCGTCGAGGAAGATTGGAAGTCCAAATGTAAACAACTGAAGAAGAAAATTCTTCAGGTTGAAGAGAACAATAAGATTGCAGCATTAGCTGTGTCGCGCAGCAAACTCGCAGTAAAGAGGCTGCGACTCGAGTACTCTATTCTTCTGGAACGACTAGAGAGCAAAGTAGCCTTACCTGAATCGGAAGAAGAGGAGGAGGAGGAGGAGGAATATGAACTCACGGAGCGTAGAGATTTTAAGAGAAAGAAAGGTCCAGCTCCACAATCTCGTGACCCGGATATGCCAAAGAGACCTCTTAATCCATATCTGATGTTCTGTGATTTGGAGAAAGATAAAGTGAAACGGGAAGCTGAGTCTGAAGGAAGAGATATAGATCTTTCCAAAGCACTTGGTGAGAAATGGAGAAGTATGAATACTGAAGATAAGCAGCCTTATGTGGACCTTTACAACACAGCAAAGGAAGAATACAATCAAAAGATGAAGGAGTATGAGAGCAAGCCCAAGAAACCGAAGGTCACTGAAGAACAAGGAACTGAGTCTCCAGCTCCAGAGCAGTGATGCTATGAAGTTTATATGTTGAAATTTTATGAGCTACAAGTGGTTTTTTTAAACTTAACACGAAAAAATGAAATGTAATTTTTGTTGAATATGCCCGTTAAATAATGTACACATATTAAGAGCATAACACTCTTCCAGAGCGTTATCTTCTATAAACTTTCTTCTTTTTAGTATGATAGAACCCATTTTCATCCTTTTCATGCTTTCTTTTCTCTCTGGTTCTCTCGTGCTTCTTTACTTTTCTTCTGGCTGCTGCCTCAGGTGCGGTAATTGCGAGTCTAGCACGTTTGGTACGTCTCTCCTGGCGTCTTTTTGCGACAAACTGGCCAATCTTTGAATAATGAGATGTATACTTCGAGACGCCAATCTTATCTTCAATCAACTTTAAGCATTCCAGTGCCAATTTCTGTAATTCAACCTCGTCTGGGTTGTCCGACTCTGTCTCCGCTAATGAGAACAAAGGCAATATCAGGCTTTGACAAACTTCGTCAACTCTTTCATAGCTTAAGATCTCGATTGCCATCGCTAGCAACTGAATCCCAGATTTTTTGGACGCCGTAGGCGTCCTCTCTGATCTGACAACAGCGCTAGCTCTAGTTATCGCCCAATTAGACATCATAGTCTCTTTTTCGTCTCCGTGATCTTTCGTGTTATCCTCCTCTTGGTCGCTTTCATCTTTAGTCTGATTTCTCAACAATTGATTAAAGCTGATAGCGTTCTTTTCCCAGTACATCAACGCGGATGTTAGAGACTTAACAGCCTGTGAGCTTAACTTCTCGTCAACCGAAGGAGCGTTCAACTGATGGAAGAGTCTATAACCAATATTCTGCATGTCAGAATCGGTAAATAGCTCCCTCCTAGAGACAATAATTGCACCAACAAGCCTACTCGAGGCTAATCTTATCCAAGAATGTGGGAACAATAAACAAGATATAATACTTAGCTTTATATCTTGGTCCACAACATCAATGTTCTTCTCAGTAACAGCTCCTAAGGTTGTCAATGCAGTGTATACAAGCTCCCATTTGACTTCCACCTCAGAATCGGCCTTGGCGCTAGATAAAATCTCTTTTATGTTAGCAAGCACGTCTATATCCAGATCTGATTCTTTAGTCATCCCGGATACCTTTACTTTGATTCTGTAGAGCTGCAATGAGCATTTCAGCAAAGCAGAGTTTTTGGAATTCATCCAACCACGAATAAACTTCTCAAAAGATTCAGTACCTTTCTTTTCAAACATCTGGGTGATCAAGGCGATAGCCATCTCTCTGCTCTTGGTGGAGGTCTCAGAGATTAAAACCTTGGACAAGCCAACAAAGAATGAAGAGGCAATATGTTCCAAGATTTCTTCAGACGACTTTATTACAAGCAAATGAATTAGTTCCATCACAGACTGCTTACCGGACTCAGCCGGATAACTTAAGTTGTCAACAAGAAATTTAAACTGTTTCTCCAATCTGCCACTTCCCTGATTGAAAGTGTTCAGGAACTGATAGTATACACTTCGCGACATATCTCTTTTCTCCTTCGAATGAGAAGTCACCATCACATCTCTGATCTTATCCATAGTGTCATATACTTCAGGAAGCTGGATTCTCTTAGACACTAAGGCCTTTAAAAATGAAAATGCCAACGCTTGGCGGTTCTGCTCGTTCAAATCTGGTTGGATTCTAATCAGCAAATATCCCAACGAAGTCGATTTCAATGACAAATGATTCTCGTCATCTCTGTGGCGAATTAGTATTGAGAGATATTTAAAAGCAGCCTGACACAGTTCAGACTCAGTGGACGGGTAATTCTTGATAATATTCAAGCATCTTCTAGCAGCTCTCTTAAAGATATCACCATCAATATCAAATTCCACGTTAATTATCATACCAAGAATTCTTAATACAAACATTACCACAATCTCATTCTCAGACTCTAATGCTCTTTCAATGAGTGGCAAAAATCCAATTAAGTTCTCAGCGTTAATAAAAACTGGATTCTTATTGAGAGTGCTTCTCAATAATTCTAACGCAAACTTTTGGAAAGTCTCAATATATAACGTGTTGTTAACCTCGACTCTCTGGTTCTTAACATTCAGTTCAACCAAGAAGTGTTTCTCATTGTCAGTTTTGGCTTCCGCTTTGTATCCCTCTGTGAAATTCATTTCTGAATCCTTAAATAGCTCATAGCACAGCACCAGCATTTCTTTCTTAACAGAATCTTCATTCTTATAGATACCAAGAGAAATTCTTCTTAAGATTTCATCAAGTTTGTTTTGAATTTTCAAAGTTATTCTCTCTTTCAAGAGCATCTTCACTGGATAGATAATGTCATTAAACCTGGAAATATTGATAATGCGGGCCAAAATTTCGGTAGTGTCATAACTCTTGTTGTTCTTAACCTCCTTCATAGTAGTTCTATAACCATCGGCTTCCTTCTCCTGACTTGTAGAGCCAAAGGCATCTTCCATAACAATGTACATAATCAAAGATGCAGACTCATCCAGCTCTCCATGAGTAAACGTCATTTCAGAAAGAATGGAATGAACGGTGAAGCCAAGAACATGGATCTGGAACCCCTTATTTAAGGCTGTCTTCAGCTCCTTAATAATAAATTTGAGATACTTAGCTCCAAGAATTCTAGAAGCTCTTCCTAAATGTTTTCTGACGGCATCACGAAGCTCATCGGATCTGGAACGTAGAATCTGACAAATTTTGGTTAAAACTGCGGGTAACACCAACACAATTCGATCATGGCTCAAGCACAAAATCAGACATGCAAGTGCTTCAATCAAAGGAGTTCTGTGCACTATTGTCTCATCATCTCTTTTATTCAAAATGGTAGAAATGGTCTCAACCATATCCTTCTCAATTTGTGGATCTAGAACGTTTTTATCTCTTGGGAAGCCATCCATGCTTGTCTCGTCAGATTTCACATTTTTCATTAGAGCCCTAGAAATAGTTACAATCAAACCAACGGAGTCTCGAAGAGTGGGACTTCCTTCCTTCAAACCTGACAAATATCGCTTGAAGATAGCAACATACTGTCTGTAGCTGATGTGCTTTACTAATTCCTCAATGGTCAGAATCGTCTCGTTGGCAATGTTGCGTAGACTGTCATCAGTAACATAGGCATAATTCTCAATCATTGGTAAGATGTAGTGGCAAATGTTTGAGCCTGAAATCTGTGACGCAACTTGCCCAAGTCTCTTAATTGCTCTTTGACGTCTGTGAAGTTGAATGTGATTAATATTGATGAAAAAGTTAGCTTCATCCTCATTGTTAAAAAGAAGTACTTGTAAGTCTTGGAAGCCATCAACATGTTTCATATCTGTTACAATATGGAAAAGGATGGAGATGTATTCCTTCTGCACAGATTGGTTTTTGTTTCTCAAGCCAATTCTCAAATTTGAAAGAATCAAATCCTTGAAGATGTGCATAAGAGCCTTGTTCACTTCACCCTTAGAAGAAAATGCATCAATAAACTTTTTGATAGTGTAGGAAGCATTTGCTCTGATAGCAAGATCGTCGATATCATTTATGAAGAACAAGACATTGTTCAATATAGGGAGCCACTCTATCTCTGAAAGATCAGAGAACGAAATCTCGTTGATTTCTCTAAAAGCCTCTAACCTTTTGTCATAGTCAAATTCACCAATTCCACGTCTAGAATAGCTGTTCAAGTCTTCCAGATAATTGCCAACTCTAGCACAGTTCTCAAATTTGGCAGCAATTTCCGTAAACAGCTCAATCAGAACTTCACGCTGTTGTCTATCTGTAAAGAACTTTAAGAACCGTGATAACACCTCATAAAGATGCTTAACTTCCTGAAACTCGCCGTCAAACTTCCCCAGCAGAATCTTCAAAATTCTGAGAACTTGAATCTTCAGATCCTTCGACATATTAGCATTTGGCTTTTCCAATAGTTGGGTTGATAAAACCACAAGTTTGGATCTTCTATCTTGACCACGAACATGGCCGTTCTCAACTAAATTCAGTAAAAGATTGATAGTTTTATGGTTGATCGTTTCTTCAGTGATGCGGCCGAGTATCAACTCAAGAGATTTAAAAACACCCTCCGAAACCAATTCTGTAAGTTTCTCATATTTAGATTTCTTGGATGCCTTTACAATAATATTTGAAGAGAAATCCAAGACAACTGAGATAACTTCAGCTTTGGAGTGTATGTTTCCAAGAAGAGAGAGGACACAGGATGCAGGTTCCAAACCGTTGACCATCAGAAGATCCATATAATTCTTGCTTTCCGACCAACAAAGTAAGAGCTTGAGAAGAGCAGAAGGTTGCTGCAGGTTCTCCGCTTCAAACTTCATAAAACGAGGTGCAAGAATTTTCTCGTAAATAATTACCATATAGTTGTCCCAATTAAAATCATCCAAAGTATTAAAAAGCATAAGCAAATTTCTCATACCTGATTGTCTAACATTGCGAGCAGTTGCTAATATCATGGAATCAGCGGGTTGTAGTTGAATAGCTGACTCGGCATTCAAAAGAGATACAAGAAGAGGTCTTAAAGTTGGGATGAGGAGATCCTTGAACTTCTCACCTAGAGTAGTAATAAGATCAGAAAGAAGATTACAGAAACCAAGCCCTCGTCTCAATGTCTCTTGAGATATTTCAGTGGCACCTGGAAACTGAGGCTCCCATGAACCACTATCATCATTTGTCATACGGTCGATATTACAGATCTTCTCGGAGACAATAACCAAGAAATCGGAAATATACTTTACGGAAAGACTTGACAAAACCGTCACAGCACCAAACTTCATACCTTTCTTGTTACCACTTGAACTTACGGTCTGAGCACGACCAAATATGATTCTCAGTATCAATGGCATAACTTCTGCTTCGTCTTCTGCTTCAATCACACTGTCTTCCCCTTTAGAAGTGATCTTCTGAATCTCATCTCTAAACAAAGCATCATCCAGAAGGTTGATTAAGTTGTCTTTATATTTCATAACATGTTTGTTCTTGAAATTCAACAAACAGTTCAACGCAATCTTTCTTATTTCCGGTGTCTTGCCAGATAACAAACTCAAAAATTTCTGGTGCAGTTCATCAGCACGCTGAATCGACTTAAGTTTCTTAAAATGTATGAATAACTCCAATAAAGCCATTCTCTCCTTCTTCGTGAATAGGTGCAATGAGGTTTTGTCATCAAGAATCAGATCAACAAGCTGAGAGGAATTCTCTTCAGCTATGCTAGGAACCTTCTTCAATGCTTCAATGGAATGTGAGCAAACAAACGATGGGTAATCAGCTATCCCATTATTCTTCTCTGCCGAAATCAAAAGAGATTGCTTCTTGCTTATGTAGTGTTGGATTGTCTGGCTGGCTGACATTATAACGGGGCCAAGTCTCTCATTAATTATCTCCCAAGAGACAACTTCCTCTTCAACTTCTTCACAAAAAGAGTTATGAAATTGTGGTTTCTCTTTTTTATAATTACCAGAGATAAATCCATATGCAAGATCCCAGACAAGTTGTCTATTTTTTTGGAAAGTGGAAGGTAAGGTTTCATAAACAGCCTTCCAAGCGGGAGAGAAGTGCACAGAAAGCATACCAAACAAGAACTTAAAGAAAACTTCTGTTGCAACTGTCTCTTGTCCCACAGTTTCACCGAACATAGAAGCGAAGGTTCTCATTCTCAAAGTTATATCACGACTGTTTTCAAATGTGAGAGGTATCTGCTCAATGATATCACACTGGTTGGCAACCATAGCAATATTTTCGTCAGTTGGTGCAGAAATTGCAGAGATCAGTTGAAGTGTTTCATGTCTAACGTCATGATCTGATGAGTACAAGTTATCTGACAATAAGATGATAAGCTCAAGCGGATTCTGAGGCCTTTGGCCTTTCTGTTCTCTGAGGAAGGCAGTTGTAGTAGAGAGGAATTTTGGATTTGTGTAAAGTTCTTTGAAACTATTGTAAATAATATTTGATTTATTCTTTGCGTTAGACGTCGAGATCAAACATATTACCTCAACAATCAAACTCTTTCGGAACTCGGAGTTATTTTCGAACTGCTCCACTGTGTTCAGAATATCTACTAGAATCTTCACATCAACTTGAGAGCTGTGAGATAGGATTATCATTCTCCAGAAAATACCGTATAAGTCTTCAGATGTTTCAGCTCTAATCGACGTGAGCTCTTTAGAAACATATTCAGTAAATGATAAAGGCAGTAATACTCGCAACTTTGTGAGATCGTCTGAAGTGGTTATGAGTCCCTTCTGGCTCATTTGATCAATAAAATACGCAATATATTCACCATCGCTCTCCCATTGTTTGTTGATGTACTCTTGTAAGAATGGCCCGATGTATCTCAAAGCACGTTCTCTGGCAAGATCTAAAGTGATAGCGACAAAGGGTAAGAAAAGAGATTTCAAAGTGAGTGCATACTGGAACAATGAGTTGTGGAATTTAGTAAGAGTCTTAATATCACAATTACGCACAAAAATTGCGAACAGATAAGACAGTAAGTGTTTAGTATCGTTTCCCATCTTCTCGATTTCGAAGCCCTTTATAAGGCGGTCCAATGCATCGACAATCTGGTTCCAATCTGGTACCTTCTTACCAGAGTCCGCAAACGTCATTACGGTGAGTATTTTGATATAGTGAGGAACATACGCGGGATCCTCAAGCTTTGCTGTCAGAGTTTTGAGAACAAGATGGTATATCTCTTCCACGGATGAGTTTGTACCATAGTTAATGGTACTCAACAAGATATCACCGAGAATAGAAGTGACTTCGTCACGATTTAAAGTTTCCAAAAGTGACTTTATGATTACATGAGATTTCGAGTGAATTGATCCCTGTGTCGATTTCATGGCCTCACTAAAGAGAAGTGTAAGTGCTCTATTATAAGTCTCTGATCCAGCCTTCTCAAACGCAAAACTTGTAAACTCCACAAGCTTCTGGTAAGGTGTTTTCCTTAATAGAAATGAGAGCGCTTCAGCAGAAAATCTCGCAATATATTCTTTGGAGTTGAATAGAGGAAGAAGGAGCTCAAAAGTCGGAATTGGATCTTGTGCCAGACTTTTGGAGAGATACTTCAATATGAAGGCTAAACAATTAAACTCCCATTCAAGCGTGTCAGCTGTGTTCTCATTGAGGGCTAAGTCTGTTATAAGATTTAAAGTTCTCTCGTAAAATTCCAGGAAATCAGGACCAAGATCATGACAGAACTGGGTAAGCAACTCGAGCAGGGGCTGCATTGAAAGCTCATCATGCTTACTTATAGCTGCACAAAGCTCGTCGAAAATGCGGTTTTTATAGTGAAAAATCTGTGGTAAACTCTGACTTATGCCTTCTACTCTCTCGAGAAAATGTGAAAATGGTCCCGATCTGTTGAATTCAATCCATCGTTGAAATGTAGAAAGAAAGTGGGATGTCTCAGCATCATCGAAGGCTCTCGCTCTCAATCGTTTCGAGGGTTCAATCTTGATTGCATCAATACGGTCACGAAATGAGGTGAAGGTGTATCTCTTCGCAGGTTTCGTTATATTTTCCTTCTTCCCCATACTGAAAGACGCACACTAGCAGATTGTCACGGCCTTATCCTCCAATGCCGTATGTGCTATCTATTTGTCTAGTGCACTTACTATAAACTTCTAAAATTTTTTTGTTAAGGCGATGAGGTGCGAACTGGGTCACTGGCTGATGTAATCATCTGCCACTTTCACGCGGGCACGCAAACTTTTGGCACCACCATACAAGGGTGAATTATCGACATACTACGATCTGCCATCAGCTATCAAGTACCACATATATACTTCAGTTCTTTCATCATAATATACCTGGAAGTCCTTTTTTCTAAATGTCTTCTGAACAATCTGAAACCGCGCGGTTGCTTCCCATGCGAGGCATTGGCAGGCCCATAGCATCTCCGAATGCTTCGTCCCTAGAAACCCCTTCCGCTGCACCAAATCCAAAACCCAAAAGTCCTGTGAGCAGGAAAACAATTGCGGATAGCAAGCTTGGTCCTCAGAGAACTTCAAGGACAACCCAAAAACTGAAAATTCTGCCTGAAGAACCCATACCGGATGGAAACGAGGTGAACAACGGCGATGTGTACTCTCAAGTCAATAGAATTAAGGACACACCTGCCAGACGAGATGCTGAGAGGCTAGGAAAGAACCAAAGATCACTTCTTCCAAGAGTTACTTCATATTGTACTGCGAGCAGCTACCGGATGAAAGAACTTCTAAGGTGGTTGAAGGATAACAAGAGAATCCATGATTCCCACCCCAAGCTCTTTGATGAATGTCTCTATACCCCGTTCGTCTACAAAGATTGGAGAGGAGATAAACGTATGGATAAGGATCTGATACGATTGGATGATGAAGGTGGTGAGATCACTATTGATGATAGACACACTGACGTTTTCATTTTTGAATACGGTGTTGTTGTGCTATGGGGTTTTACTCTAAAGGAAGAACAAGCTTTTCTTAACGATTTAGCTAAGTTTGAGAACGAGAAATTAGCATCGGAAGATGTTCAGATTGAAGAATTCAACTATTACATAACCACCAGCTACCAGCCAAGAATTTATAATGACTTCATCACTTTGAGAGATGGCTCTAATTATATGATCAAACTGTCTATCTCGCATGCCATATCTCAATCGGTGAAGATTTCACTGTTTGAAGAGCTTGTTGACAACACCATTGAAGACACCCAAGATATACCCCAGCAGATTGCCTCTGCAGGAAAGGTCGGAATGACAAAAGACGAAATTATGAAGAGTATTGGCGAGCTGTTTATTCTCAGAATCAATATCAACTTACATGGCTCTGTGTTGGACTCCCCCGAGATTATGTGGTCAGAGCCACAGCTCGAGCCAATCTATCAGGCGACAAGAGGTTATTTGGAAATAAATCAAAGAGTGGCTCTCTTGAATCAGCGTCTTGAAGTTATCTCTGATTTGCTTCAGATGTTGAAGGAACAGCTGGGACATTCCAATGAGGAATACCTTGAATTTATTGTAATCATTCTTGTCGGTGTCGAGGTTCTTGTTTCCGTGATTAACATTATTGTTGATATAATTGCTGACTTGAAATGATTTAACCTCACTAATGCGTTTATGCACATTATCTTACGTCATGTTGTTGTAGCTCACATTACACTGATGCGAGAATAACAAAGCACTACAAGCATACAAACATTCCAAAACATAAATTAGTATCCACCTAAACTAGAAAACCCATAATGTACAAATAATAACCCACACTAATGAATTAATTTACAGTCATCAAAAATCTTACAACTCCTGGGAAGCCTTAGCCTTGGAGGACTTCTTTGGCAACAAGTTCTGGTGAATGTTTGGAAGAACACCACCCTGGGCAATGGTGACGTGACCAAGAAGCTTGTTCAACTCCTCATCGTTTCTGATGGCCAACTGCAAGTGTCTTGGGATAATTCTGGTCTTCTTGTTGTCTCTGGCAGCATTACCAGCCAACTCCAAAATTTCGGCAGCCAAGTACTCAAGGACAGCAGTCAAGTAAACTGGTGCACCCGAACCAATTCTCTGTGCGTAGTTACCCTTTCTCAACAATCTGTGGACTCTACCAACTGGGAAAGTCAAACCTGCCTTAGCGGATCTGGTCTGAGATGCCTTCTCAGAAGAACCGGCTTTACCACCTTTACCACCAGACATTGTATATTTATATGTGTGTGTTGTGTAGTTACTTGAAAAAGTAAAGAAACAGAAAAGAGATGCACCCACGCCTCTCGTCACAGACACACGGGCGTACGTGTCACTTTATATACGCACGCTCGACAACCACGTACCACGTACTCTGCTACAGTGTTTACAATGGCGTAGCTCTTTGTTTACACGTCCCAGGCGTAAGGGACGCACCTTCCTCCCAGCGACCGTTCCCATTATTACACTGCTATTGCGCGTACTTTTGAGAACTCTCAATCATTCTCCCAACGCATGCCGAGGGTGCAGCCCTGTAAATACGCTGTCCACCGCGTAATCCTCAGTACCCGCCCTTAACTCCTCGCTTAAATCGCGAATTCTTTGTGCTGTAAATTACACAAAAATAGCGCGTATCTGAGTACGGGTACTTTCTGCACCCTCTGCCCCATACGGTGCTCCCACCGCGCCTTGGGGATACTGAAAAGTAAACAAACGAGAACCTGGAGGACAACGCGTCCGGTCAGAGGCGTCCGGTGTATATAAAGTCAAGTGCGCCCCCAGAGTGAGTGAAAGCGAAGCCCTAACGTATTTGCTCTTTTCTTTTCGCATCTACATACCACAAGACTAAGACACAATGGCCCCAAAAGCTGAGAAGAAACCTGCCTCCAAGGCTCCAGCCGAGAAGAAGCCAGCTGCTAAGAAGACCTCATCTTCTTCCGAGGGTCCAAAGAAGAGAACCAAGGCTAGAAAGGAGACTTACGCTTCCTACATCTACAAGGTTTTGAAGCAGACTCACCCAGATACCGGTATCTCTCAGAAGGCTATGTCCATCATGAACTCTTTTGTCAACGATATCTTCGAGAGAATTGCTTCCGAGGCTTCCAAATTGGCTGCTTACAACAAGAAGTCCACCATTTCTGCTAGAGAGATTCAGACTGCTGTCAGATTGATCTTGCCAGGTGAGTTGGCTAAGCACGCTGTTTCTGAGGGTACCCGTGCCGTCACCAAGTACTCTTCTTCCACTTCCGCTTAAGAGTTATGAAGTAACTACTGTATGTTTATTAGGGTTTGTATCGGTTAAGGTAATTGTACATTAGGAATTAGTTATGGTTCGAGTCGTTTCTTGTAGAAGCTCGGTTCTCATTGTATGTTGACAGCGCCCCATTTTACATGTTTTTCAAGACGGGAGTTTATCGTTCATTGTATGTAAACGCTGGTGTAATGAAATCGAAACAATGATATTTTCGTACTCCGAAAGCTTTTTCTTTCGAATAACACACTTTTGTCTCATAAGAAACATATCAACTCTTAACTGATTCAATTGTCTAACCTGTTTCTATTTCCACGGAATCTCCAGAATTGCCACTTACAACCTGACGTGAACACATTAGACACCACCCGGACATATTTTAATTAACCTGGACACCAGAACAAGATTATCACTATTCTTTATAATCTTGAAAAAGGTGTCTAAAAAGTTTTCCGAATACTATTTATGAATAAATAACATCCAAAAGTCTGCATTCTCGAACATTCCTTGAATAAAAAGTTATATTATTAGAATTATATTAGTAGAAGCATGAAAACTGAAATGGAGTAAAAGAATAATGCACTAATAACTGTATTGCGAAAACGCTGAATAGCAAAACTCTTAAATGGCATATTAAAATATCAAACTTGCCTTGAAAGAAAACTATTGTGCAAATGCTTACTATGCTTTTTATTCTCTTACCTGAGTTTACGTTTGGCAGATATTTGAACATACGGCGGATGGAATATGTCTTCGTTTAATGAATCCACCTCGATGCAATTCGGAACCATTCAATTCGGAACCATTTACAAGTGCTACCAAAGGACAATCTCCTAGAATCTCAATTTATTTGAGAATGATGAGAATCCCTTGTCTTTGCTCCTACAAATCTACAATTCTTTTAATATAGAGTAGTGGAGTTTAAGGAGGGATCTTGATCTCCTGAAGTCACAATCGGTTCGTTTTATTCACATTTTTGCCAAAATATAAAGCTTGCTTTGAGAATATTAGCACATATGGACTCATTAAAGGGTATGCAATGCTAAAATAGTTTCTATATTGTGATTTCTCTCTGCGATGAGTATCACCAAGAATATGTTTTGCAATAAACCATGCGATCTTAGACAGTGTTGCAGCTAACTTAGCTGGCTATCCAAACACGCTGGACCAAGCAGTCAAAGAAAAAGAAGCCATAAAGGTATGTAAAGGTCCCCAGACTTTCATCTTCAAAGCAACGACTTTCTTTCGTTGACCATGATTCTTTTGTTTCGTTGGAGAATCGCACGGATTGCTTGAGTCCCTGCCCTGGCGCGCCGCGACCTCCATTAGATTTTCTGCGAAGCCCTGAAACGCGTAACCTTGTCTTCCACTGACATTGAGATCGGTGGCGCTCATTTAATAAAACTCAAGAATCATTAGGCCGTTAAGTCGCCCATACCTTCTTTTACACACCATAAGGAGAAATCTTTTAAGATGGCTGATGACATCGATAAGTTTTCTCGCATGCTTACACTCAGATCACCGTCTCTTCCGGATTTGGGCGGCTCTCAGAAAAAGTATTACACAAGTTCACTGAGTAATCAGCCCTTGGCTGAGTCCGAGGGCCCTATTGACATGCCATCATTTGACTTTAACACCACATTTGATGCTGAGTCTACTGCAACATCAAAGGGGGGCATTCCTCTGTCCCTTCCTCATGATACCGTTGCAAATCATCATTCTGCCACCTCATCTATGGATAAGTCTAACCTAAGCGTGATTGACATGTATGGAGACGCCGAGTCTCTCATTTCTCAGGATTCTAATGCACTTCCTACACCTCCACAGGAAGACGGTCTTTCTTCTAATGCTTATAATAACAAGCTAAGAGAAACACAGGCGTCGAAGCTGCCGAGAGATGGCTCCTACGTTGCCGAATCAACCTCAACGTCTTTGAATGACCTTCAAACGCTCGAAAGCACGAGGAAGAGCGCATCAAGAATCAGGTCATCTATTGAAGAAAGCAACACAGATGTTTCTTCAGATAGGGATCGTTATGGTTTCAAGAAAAAGTCAAATTTTGTCTCAGAAGCGCAATACAACACGTGGTGGATTGGATATTCAAAACATTGTGCCAGGAGAAAGAAGAAGTGGGTGATGCTCATGAAGAAAAATGGACTCAGTACCAGTAATGACAGTCCAGAGAGATTCCCAGCTCGTTCAGAGAAACTCAAGAGATATATTCGCAAGGGAATTCCAGCGGAATGGAGAGGAAACGCTTGGTGGTACTTCGCCAAGGGCCCTGAGAAGCTCAAGAATAACGTTGGTGTCTATGATAGCTTAGTGGAAAGCACCTCAAATCTGCATAACAAAGACACGGAGATAATAGAGCGAGACCTGAATAGAACATTTCCTGACAACATCTACTTTAGGCCTGTCAACACCGACCAACCATATGATTCTCCATTGGAGACAGTATTGGTTCAGGCTCTTAGAAGAGTATTAGTGGCATTCTCAACTTATAATCCAGCCATCGGTTATTGTCAATCACTGAATTTCATTGCGGGACTTTTATTGATATTCATGGATGAAGAGAGAACATTTTGGATGTTGGTTATAATTACTTCAAGATATATCCCTGGCGTCCACGAAGTTAACTTGGAAGGAGTTAGTGTTGATCAAGGAGTTCTGATGCTGTCGGTTCAAGAGTTCCTACCAGAAATATGGGGTAAGTTATCCAGTATAAACTTTGATGAACCACTTCAAGCATCTTCTTTAAAACCGCAGTTGAACCATGACTTCTTGGTTAAACTACCCCCGATTACTCTTTGCACTTCGAGTTGGTTCATGAGTACATTTATAGGAATTCTTCCTATCGAGACTACGCTCAGGGTTTGGGATTGTTTTTTCTATGAAGAGTCGAGCTTTTTGTTTAAGACTGCACTTTCTATTTTCAAGATCATCGAACCTAAGGTTCTTTCCATTCACGATGAGATGGAGGTGTTTCAAATTGTTCAAAACACACCAAAAACATTGATAGACCCAGCTACAATATTTGACGTGATATTCAAAAGGAGATTGCGATTTACCAATTTGACTCAAGAAGAGGTAATTAGATGCAGAAAATATGTCACAGAAAGAAGAAAACAAGCAAAAACGGAACAATCAAGTGAGCAAGATACCACCTTCAACAGAAACCTACTCTCAGAATCTCTTTGGCAGCCTGACATCTATGGGTTCAGAAAAGGTCTTCCTGGAGTCCACTGGAATAGAAACCTTTCTATGAAAATGAAATCAAGAATAAGAAGATCTAAATGAGTTTCTAGAAAGGGACATAAATATGCATTTCAATAAGCACATACAAGTCATATGGGATTAATAGAATTTTTGTTATCTGGTCTTATTTAGTAAGATTCCAACCCTTTTGTAATCTTGCAACAACTGTAGCCGATTCGAACCCTTCTGAGTCTAGCAGCTTTGCAATTTTTTCCCACGGAAGTTGCTTCTCTTCTGTTGTAACATCAGCAATCGGCTCTGGTCTTAGACTCATAAGGGCAGTGAATTTAATCTCATCTTCAAATACCCCAATATCCTTCACAAGGGAAGCATCTTGAATGACTTTACCCTTAACAAGAAGCTTAATGGAGGACGGGTCATAGCCAGAAAGTTCTGGAGCTCCGCACAGTGCCGACTTCAGCTGGTAGATGGTGTCGGTTGACTTAGCGTCGAACGATATATTGAACTTTGGCGCCTTGATTGATTTAAATGTACATTTACAAACAGCAGATGGGAAGTCTTTCACTTTAACATCTGTTTTCTGAACTGGAAGCGACGGGAGCTTGACGCCAATGGCTCTTAAATCTTTTGGATCTTTCTTATAGTCAAAACGACAGCCACGCGCAGAGTTAGATACCAAGAGAAGCGTTAGGTAATTGGAGGCAAAATCCCTCTCAGACTGTGTCATAGAAGTAGATATAGCAGACATTGCCTATAACGCTTTGATTTCGTTATTAAAGCGATCCTTTTGAAGATTGTCGACGATTGTGAATGCCGATTGTAAAAAGGGTTACCTTTCGCCTTCACAAGCGAAAAGTTGGAGGGAGCCCAGGTGCGCGCCCGCTTTTGCTCAGACAGAGTGAATCCCCGTCAGTTACTAGGTGTAGAAACAGACCATTATCTTTCATCGTTCACATTAGCCAAAACTGCTTCAGAATGAATACAACTAATAAGGGAACAGTGAATAATGAAATTGGAGTTGATACGACCCTTTTGTTCTTCAATTACCACGAGTGTCAGACACACATCTATCGAAAGTTAGAAGCTGACCACGAAGACTTCCATGAACAGGCACTGATTATTACCCACTTTCCCAACTCATATTGCCTAAAAGATACTCTGCTTGATGAAAGAAGGATTGTGAGGATACCTCGGGTATTCTATGATATGGGAGCATGGTACCCACAATTTTCGACAGCTCTCCCAGGACATGAGGAAGCCGCTATTGTCGATAATGACACCTCGCACAAGTTTATTGTGCGAGGTGAATATATGGGCCAGTTCTTTGGATCATCATCAGTTAGTCCACTTAGCTTATACTTGACTGAGGTCGAATTCAAAAATATAATGGACACTATAAATTTGCTGTTAAAGAACGCTAATAATTCATGGAGCTTTTGGAATGGCCTGGAGTTTGTTTTGAATTTTTTAACATTTTGGTGGGCAAATGAGCTATGGACCTCCAGATCTAAGATCGTAAGTATTACGATCAATGTGAGACTTGTGCTAGGTTACTAACTTGTTGACTTAGAGGCTAGATTCACTCGAGAAATATGTGGAAAGTACCAACCAGACGTTAAGAAGTAGGGGGGTACAGATTGCATCACCCAGAAGGTCCGCTTACTTATCTGTGAGTAATCTTTTCATTGCACAAGGAAATAGTACAATACTAACGGAAAGAAGGTCGACTTTCAAGTTTCAAAACCCACTATTAAGGATAGCACTAATATATAAATCGTTTGTATTTGGAACTCATAACCATTCTACTTTCGGGCGCAGAAAATCTTAACATCAAAACACTGCCACTCGAAGCCTGAGGCTACTCTAGAATTTTAGGTCGTAAATCGAAGCTCAAAACGTTCTTCATATTTACCCAATGAGTTCTGCAGATGCCATGAATGGAGTTCTTGCAATTAATAAGCCTTCAGGAGTTACTTCTGCCCAATTTTTGGCGCGCCTTCAACAAATCTTCACAGCTTCCTCCGTATTCTCTCAGGATTTATCTCAACTTCGTGGCGCTAAGGTTCAACAATTGCAAAAGGAAGGACATAAGGCTTCAAGAAGAAAGCTCCGTAAGGTGATGAAGGTCAAAATGGGACATGGCGGAACCTTGGACCCACTTGCTACGGGTGTGATGGTTGTTGGCGTTGGCAAGGGTACCAAGAGACTCCAGAACTATTTGAGTGGAAGTGTGAAGACCTACAAAACTGAGGCATTATTTGGTGCTTCAACAACAACAGGGGATGTTGAAGGTGAACTTCTCACAAGAGCTGGAACAACTCACATCACTAGGGAAGATGTTCGTCAAATTCCAGAAAAATTCACTGGTCATCTTAAACAGACACCTCCAATCTTCGCTGCTCTTAAAATGAATGGAAAGCCATTATATGAGTATGCAAGAGAAGGACTTCCCCTTCCTAAACCAATCGAACCTCGTGAGGTTGAGATTTATGAACTGGAAGTGTATGAAGACACGCTTTCGAAAGAACACGGGTACGATTTCATCGAGAGTGTGGATATTGATGGGTTGCATATGGAAGACAAGCTTGCTGAGAACCCCACTCTCAACGATAGTAAGTTATATCTCTCTAAAGAATATTGTGAGAACCATGGAATTGATCAAGAAATCTCTATGAGTAAACCACAACCAGTCACTGAGATTGAGAGACAGTCTGACTTCAAAGCTCCATTGCTTCATTTTAGGGCCAAGGTCAGTTCAGGCACATACATCAGATCTTTGATCAGCGATATCGGACGAGCCCTCAATTCTAATGCATATATGGTGAAGTTAGAACGAACACAACAAGCCGAATGGGTATTAGGCAAGAATGTTTTCAGTATTGAAGACTTTGAGGCCAGAGATGATGCCGTGTGGGGAAAAGTGCTAGCTCAAGTCTTTTCCGAGGGCGGTGAACGTATTGCAAACATTACAGAATTATTCCAAGCAGCCGAACAAGAGAATTTGGCAAGCCTGAACAAGGAGAAGGAACTTCACGATCAGCTTCCAAGTGCAGGTACAAAAGGCGATTTAAGTGTAAAGGAACAGTACCACGAAAGAGGGAATGAAGAACCATCCAGCAAAAAAAGACCATTAGAGGAACAAATTGGTGAAGAGTAATATAAAATTGAATATACTGTATTTATAGGAACTTGCACCTTTATTCAATTTCTAAAGTTCCTTTAGAGCGTACTAATTCCATTACTGTACCTGTAGCGACTCTCTGCTTCTGTGTATTCTTATTCTACTTTCCAAATCATTACTATCTTCCTTAAGCAGGTAAGGATCACCACCTCCTGTATGATACGTGATCTGCAATTCTGCTGCGTCTTTGACTACAAATCACCAAGCCCTTAACACTAAGACGAAAAGAAAAACCACTGTGAACCTGATACGATACCACAAAAACCAGCAACCATTTCTTGTGACCTATTTTCCAAAAAAAAAAACAAATTTCACTCAATTCCTAAATTCCAGTTCTGAATATTAGAGATGTAAGAAATGCCTTAATACAACTTCTAGGTAGGCCTTTTGTAAAAATTTGCTCCATTCTCTATCTCAAGATGATGACTTATTCCTCCTGTAGTTCACCTATAGCGTCGTCCGCCGTTAAGTTAGACAAGTCAACTTCAACCCCTTATTCTACTACTTTCTTGATATTCCAATGTGATTATTTTGTCTATCCCTTAATACACACAATAAACGACAAGCTATTCAGTAAAACAAAAACCCCACTACAAACTTCTACATCTTTTGAGTTTAAGTACTTGGTCAAAAAATATGGACCATTTAGCACCACACCAAGCTCTACAAAGCCAGGCCTCTAGGTAAATACCAAACCTACAGCCCTCAAAATCAGATTTGTGCTTTCATAAATTTCAAACGTCCAGCTACCGCCAACTCCATTGACTCTTAACGGCATGATATTGCGTTAGCGTGTTGACACAAGTGATTCACGTCATATCCATCGTAAAACTTACACCAAAAGAAATTGATACTACTACAAGGTAACAGTACATAGTTCAACGATCCGATGTCATGTCATTGGGTCACACAAAAAATCGATATGTTGCTCTCTGTGTCAGCTGATATTAGATCTCTTCTATCATCTGTATATAGGGCATATCTCCTTTTGTGAAAATCATCTTCTGCGTTTGCACTATAGTTCGGATACAACGCACTTCTAAAAAACGTTGTTGCAATGATATAGATTTATTAAGCAAAATGACATGGGTAATCCATAAGAAGAAATAAACTCAAATTGCCCTGTGTAATCGATGAGGAATAAAGCCGGATCGTCATTACAATAAGCAGTAAGTGTGCAAGGCGGAGCTACCAACAACAGAATGGTGGCAGGTTGAGCGCAACATATATCTAAACGCGCCGTCCACAGCATTTGTTATAAAACGCTTTCGTATCCATATCGGTATTTATATGAACCAATTGCACTATTAGAGCAGCTGTTTATAGAGATTGCACCCTATAGATGGAATGATGCGTGTGATCGCTAAGAATAAGTTTGCTCTGTTCGTCAATAGTAGGCAATCTTGCGAATATTATTCACAACGTTATTGTGTGCATTTGGTTGTCTTACTATATCTAAGATAGAATTGTTGTCCAAGGAGGATTCATTAATTTATCGTTCTAGAGTCCCGATCCAATAATTCTAGAATAGAAGCGGAATGTGGCCGGGAGTAATAGACATTGGGGTTGGGGTTAGAGGAGGGTCATCTTTGGTATTTCATCGCTTAGTTGCTTGTACTAAGGACGTTGAAGTATGTCTTAAGAATATGATTGGTGAGATGGTACAGTTTTGTAACGTAGTAATCCAGAAGAAAATGCTGAAGGGCAGATTGGTTGAGTGATAAAGGGCTCATTTGAAAGTGTGAGGGCAATCATGAATGTTGTACTCCTGCTGTTTTTCCATGTTAGGCGATGTCATACGAATATTGATTGTAAGGTCGTTTGTTGATGCGATCTTAACGCCTGGGAAATGTTTCAGAATCCCTCTTTTGAGTTTATTCTTTTGATGATTCGCTGTAATGGAAAACAAAAGGTTGAATTTAGATGGAGAAGTATGGTGTTTTAGTTGTGAAGTATTGTAACTCAGCTCAATGAGCACTATGTTTGGCGGTTTGCGTTGCAATAACGGCAATATGGCTAGATCAGTGGTATCGAATTATCATGATTAAACAACGAGACAGGTTATTAATAAAGAAATCGGGTTATCTGTTTGTAGACTTTAAGTTGTAAAACGTGGATGGCTATACACGAAGTGGTTATTTAAAATACAGTGGTCATTATCGTCAAGCAGAGCGAGCGAATGTTGCTCACTTTAATTGAGTGTTTTGAGCATGAAAATATATGATGTTGAGTAGCATGCGAAACCGCCGGCTCCTTACATCAGTCATCAGAGCAAAGTTGTAGTTATATTTTATTTTTATAAGTTGCAGGTTTAATGCGGTCATGTTATTGAAGGTGTAGTGTTATGCCTGTTTGCCTATCTCTTCTAATCATGAAGGAAAGAAAACTATGATGATGTTTTTTTAGGAGTAGAACGCAATGTACATATACCCATCTATAGAACTTCCACATTAATCGAGTTATTAAAACCGCTGAAGCTGCTTGATGGACTTTTCTATTGACAGCATGTTCTACAGATGTGTTTGTCCAGGCAGGTTTAATTGCAATAGGAATTTGTGAAAAGAGTAGTGGGAGGGTTTCTTCTTTAGAGCAAATGTCAGGTAAAAGTCGAGCCATTTGTTGAGAAGATAATAGTTTCTTCTGTCAAGGTGTTATACCGCCTTTAATAAGTGTAATATAAAAAGACAGAGGAGAGGGTGAGCTATGTGCTTGCTTTACGTAGAGAAATTAGAAGAAGCATATTAAGAAACCAAATAATCCATAAACACACGAAGGAGTGTTATCAACGAAACTCAGCAAAACCGATTTAGAAAAACAAGAACCCAATAAGCTAGTTATCAACTTGATATGTATCCGTCAGTTGAAAGAATCTCATAGTCAGAAAGAACACTGTTATCTTCAGTTTCTGATTCACTTGGCGTAGTGCTTAAGTCAATCACCTCAGTTAAACACTGCATCGAAGACGAGATCTTTTCAGCTATTTCGGCATTCAGGATGCTTGCCTGTTCAGAAAGCGAATCTCCTACAAGTGTAGAAGACTTAAGGAAAGTCGAATTATCACACAAAATGGAATTAACCTCGACAGGTTCGTTGGTAATTCCTGGTGCAGTCAAATGAGCAGCTCCTGAACTATCAGAACATCTACCAGAGGCATAAATATTACCGCCGATATCGATCAATTCAATTTCGAATGCATTGCTTTTCTCGAATCCATAATCAATTCCATTCAAGTTATAGAAAAGATTCTTGTACCCATTGGCAAGGAGAGCATGTGGACCAACAGATAACTTCAAAGTAACAACAGGCAAACCAGAGTCGATAGTAGTAAACTTCAGTAATAAATTTGATGGTGTTGAGCAGTCACCTCTATTGGTGAGGTTAAACACAATTAAAGATTCACGCTTGGATACCTTCACATCCAACTTTGGCCAAGGATTCAGGGACTTTATTGATGGTGCCAGCCCCTTCTTGACAATCTCTTCGAGATTTTGATCGTCCTTGTTGTCAACTAGTTCGAGAAGACGGTTATACTTTTGGAACGTTTCAGTGAGTTCAATAAGCTTTTCCTCGGTGTTAAAGTTATTTATAATTTTGATGAGCCTTTCACTGTAATGTGGAGTTGCAAAAGGAATATCAAGATAGAGATCGGGTATGGTGGTTGATCTGTTGCTGGATGGTGATGGTGGAAGAAGTCTTTGCATGGTGTGATATTTCGAATGAGATCCGCTCTCAAAGTTATTATCGAAGCATTTGGAGCACAAGTCATAGTCGGAACACTCAGTACAATGATATCTCACTCCATTGATTTCGTGAATATTAATGCCAGATGGGTTACATGCATCACAATAAACGCTAGGGTGTATGTCCTTGGAGTTTTCAAACGAATATGAATGAGGAAATTTCTGTAAACCCACAGAATTGCACCCCTTCATTGAAAGATGAATGTCATTCACTTTTGAGCAAAGCAGGTCGAATCTCTTTTTGGTAATAACGCAGGTGTGTTCAGCAGCTTTGTCACATGTAAGCAGTGGTTTCGTGTCTCTACCTGTAACAACCTTGACTTTCATGTGACTCTTAACTTGTAAGCTTTTATTAAGAGACATGTAGTCCGCAGAAGATTCTAATTTGACATAGCCCTTGCCCTTCTTGGACTTTCTTAAGAGGTAAAAGTCCGTGACACCAAATAAGGTTTTAATAGTCTTGATTAGATAGCTTTTGTTTATATCACCAGATTTGGTGGTGAACTCCTTCACTCGACCATCAAACTCAACTTTGACTATTATTTCCTTGTTCATTGTGAAGTGGATGTGTGTTCTTTCAACTGCAAATGTACTATGATAGCAGTGTGGGTGGCGTAGCAATCTTTGATTTCATACGCGCCAGTCTGCAACCCCGGAACTGATAAGCTCATTACGACTTGCGGGACTTCCAGAGCATATACTCTCGTGACGCAATTTTAGGATAGCGGAAAAAAACAAGTTAAATTCATAAATTATGGATTACACACTACAAACAGGAATGTAATGTAAAGTTAGAAATTAGAGCAAATATTATAGTAAGTTCGGGGGGAGTAGACCTACACTAGGTAGGGGGCAGCCGTTGTAGACAAGTAGTAACAAAGAGAAGCATCATAACAAATACCTTGGACTGAACAGAAGAAAACATTACCGTGCCAAATATAGGGCTTAAAACTCTCATAAAACTTAAACCTGAAGCTCACCATTATAAGCAGGAGGTGGACCAGTTACATCAAACTTACCCTTCTCGTTGAAAGTCGTGTTCTCATCAGAAACATCAACCTTCCCTTCAGTCTTCGCAATTTCGTATTCAGAAACGCCTATTGGGTCCTTTGGAATCCAAATGTGGGGCACATCGTCACTGATTGCTGGGTCATGGTATGCAGAATCCAAGTACTCCAAGTCGTAACTTGCAGAGAGGTTGAAGTATGCTGGAAGTTGAGAACGAATTAAAGAAAAGTTATAGCAATCCCTTGGGCTGAAGAATCTCTTAAGAACCTTTCCAGGTTTAACCTTGACCTGTTTCTCAATAGGGCTCAAGTCGACTGCATTATTAACATCATCTTGGGTTATTCTGTCCTTAGTGGAGCCATCCTGAGCACCAATAACCGTTTCGTTCTTGGATGAATTGGAATCGCCTACGGCAGTATCCTTTTCTATCTTACCAGTAATAGGAATAACAGAACCCGAAAATTCGGTGCTTTCAGAAGCGTAGTTCTCACCAACTTGTTTAATCTCCGTAAATCCTTGGTCTCTTGGGTAAGAAGCACTTTCCCCTCTAGCTTCCTGAATACCGGAAATAGGAACAATGTCAAACAAGGGTTCAAATTTGTATCTGAAGTAGAGATGAGCTAAAACAGTGGCAATGAGCATAACTCCTTCGATAACTACTGGACCCCAGGATTTAGACATGACGAACAAACCCAGACAACAAATTTCAGCAAGATAAAGACCAACAAATGTTTGGAATAACGCCTTTGGATAATTTCTCCCTCTCATGTCGATAGTAGGATGACCATAAACATAAGTGCACATGTATAAGTATGCCAGATACAACAAAGCAAGTGCAAATGTGGAGAAGATCAAAATAATTGGAGCAATAATAGAGTATACCAAGAATAGAACAACCAAGAGCTCAATTGGTGGGAATACAACCCCCCATTGTGGGGTAGACAGTGTATTAAACTTAGTCCACTTCTTTCTTGGAGTGTTTTGCAAGAAGGCAAGAACTTTCGACAAAATCAATGGAACAGCTTGGAGCAAAGACTTTGCAGGAGTCATCAAACCCTGCATGAGAAAGAAAGCAATATAGAAGTTCGAAGCCTTTGGAAGGTTTTGAGCTAAAAGAGTCATAGCAGAGTCTGGATCATCGATAATCGCGGTGACGGTTGAGGAAGCAGAGGAAGCTAAAGTAACTACCAAAAACACTTGGACAACCTGGAAACCAAAGTACCATGACTGGCAATACAACTCAATTTGTTGGTGTGTTACCAAGCCAGCTTGTTTACCAACAGCTTTAATGATAACTGGAACCAAAGACATCAGGACGGCCAAGGCAATTGTTGGCAAGATACCAGTAATTAAACCGAGGAGAACCTTTGGGCACTTATTGATGAATCTCAAGAAGTGAACCTTAGAAGTAAGCCAAGGGATGTTAGAGATACAACCTACAACAGCGACAGGAATAGCCCAGAATATGATCAATAAAGTCAGGAAGGTATTAGCGAGAACTCTTCTGAGGAGTCTCTGTTTAGAAGAATAGGATAAGGTACTCCAAATAACATCGTCAGGGGAGACTCCAATGTGACGGTTTTTAAAACTTGTATATGGAATAGCCTGGAAAGCTCTTTGGGCTTCTAGCTGACTAGGGAACTCGATAAACGCAGCCTGAAGTTTCTTGCCAGTCTCTGGAGAGCTCTGAGAAATAGCAATCTTCTCATTTAGTTCATTCAAATGTTCAATAGAATAGTCAATCGTGTTTACTTTCTCCCCAATAAATGGAATCTTGCCTAATCTGTGTGTGGGTTGCTTCTGGATGTAGTCCTTTGGGGTTTCTGGAAGATCGTTACCTTTCTTGACGAGTTTGTTCTTGTACTTGACAGCTTTCTGGACAACCTTATTCAAGGCAGCCTCGTACTTGTTAGAGAGCTTGGTTCTCTCCTTGACGAGCTTTGATAGTTCAGTGTAATCTCTGGCGTACCGGATTCGTTGACAAAGTGGAAAGACACCCTTCAAAGCACTTTCTTCAACAAACTGCTTTGGAATGTCCGTAAGCATCAGTGTTCTAGAAGAAAGCAAGCTGTCATACATTGGAGTAGTCTGAACGGAATGTCTGAGAGATACATAATATACCATCTCCTTGTAGATGACAAAGATAACCAAACCGAAGAAAAACCATGAAAGGAAGGCATGAGCAAAGTATCTGTACTTATTAGAACCGGAAGGGGCAACGTTAGCGTATGCCAGTAAATCAAATCCCTGGAGATTCTGGCCGTTTGTAGCATTAACCGGGAGAAGGATAGGCAAAAGCATGAAGCATCCAAGTAAAGAAATACCAGCAAACAGGCCAATATAGCGCGAGAAAAGGTAAGCATCAAGGCCTGCATACTGCAAAAAGAACGCCTGTGGTTTGGACATGAGGAATACTACCCAGGAAAAAGCACCAGTAGGAACGCGAGGGGGGATCTGCTCCTTGTTTGTCTTAGCAAGTTCCATTGTCTTTGGTTCATACACACGGCGCTCCTTTGGTCTGAAAAGCGTAAATACAATTATGATAGCAAGGCCTATGATTCCATAGAAAATCAGGGCTGACACAAATGCCGATGTGGACGAGCCCGCAGTAGACGACGATGCCATGGTGGAAAAGACGCTATTCTATTCTGGGGTCTCTACAGAGCGTAGATTCCCATCATCTGTACCTCAAAAAGCGGATGTGTCTATATTTTTAAATAGTGCCTAGCTGCTTAGGATCCGCGAAGAGCCAGAATGACACCAAGCCTTGACGTTAGTTTGTTTATGTTTTAGCAAACTTGAAATTTCAGATGCATAATGCCGTTTCAATTGCGCTGTTCACGGAGAAACGGTATTGTGAAGACATTATATCTTAGGTCTATGTACACTTTCAAATAGTTGCCGTTGTTTTAACTACTTACGATGTCGTTCATAATGCCACTGGTATTTGTCTTGGTTTTGTTAGTGCTTTTGTGGGCCTTGGTTGTCGTTGCTGTCGCTACTGTGATATTATTATTTTTTTTTAATCCAAGGCCTTAAAGGTAAAAAAACTCGTTACGAGGGGTTGACGGAAAATTGACGGGTGCACGATGGAGGAGCTGTGAACAATCGACTTAGCAACGAAGAATAGGTGTGCTTGCGCAAGGAAAACGTTATGGAATAACGCCAAAAACCCGGTGTAAGGTACCGGACGCTACGTACGTGCGCCATCGCGTTTGAGCAACCCACCACGTAGACAGACCACTTACTGTGCTGGCAATACAGTGTGGCTCTCCATCGAATCAAAAGACACAGAAATGTTGTTAACACCTACTTGCATGAGAGACCTTTGACCTTGTAGCGTGTGCGATGGAGGAACGGCATTCTTAGACGAAATTCTCTAGGGATGACCACAGTCATGTCTAATGTACGTGCGGCGACCGCCGCCTTTGGCACATTTCCCGTTAGCGTTCTCTGCAAACGGAGCAACTTCTGACGAGCATCGAGGCAAAGCACTCATACCAAATAGAGCACGCAATACATAAAACAATAAAAGCAAAACGACCAGAGACACAACGACTAGTCTTCGTAACCACTTGCCAATCATCGTGCCTTAAGAGCACTTCTCTTGCAGAAGCATCTTCGATAGCGCCGTTCTCTTTTGTAGTTGCGACCCATACATACCCAATGTCAATCTCTGGTACCCGCCAGCGGGCGAAACTCTCTTCTCTGTTGCATAGGCCGGTGCGGTTAGCTGGGTTTTCGCGAATCCAGAACTGCGGAGAGACATTGAAGTCTGATATGACTAAGATCTTACGTACTCACAGAACTGTCGTTACCCGGCTGGTATCCGGGTGTATGGCCCCGGGTCTGTGATTACGCGGGAGGGTGTGTGCCCCGGCGATAGTTACCAGGCCAATAGCGCTGGTCCGCGAACGTGACCTGGCAACGCCAGAGATAAACCCACGGGCTCTTCCTCCCACATGCCCTGCTTAACGGACAGTAGCACACAACTATAGACCGCTTTGTTTCCTGGTTCTTCGGTTCTGTTGAGATAGAGATCTCAGCTTGTTTGTCATCTTTCCTGGTGATCCAATTCACTACATTTAGAAATCGACCGCTGTTACAATCCGATCCCAAGCATCAGGTCACCCACCATCGCACTTGGACAACAACTACTTCAACAGTTCATCATCGTTATCATAGCTACTAGCAGCTAGTTCAAACACTAGTATCACTGCTACGGCTACTGTTACTAACTGTCACCATTATCACTAGTATTACTATTGGTACTCTCACACTCACTACTACTCTTTCTACATCAATCACAGCAGCATCATGAAGGTAGGTATACCCGCGTCTTTGCTGTGTGCACGCTTCCCTGAGAAGCTTTCAGTTCATGAATTACTAACGTGCCTTCCTTCTCAGTTCATAGATGAAACTGACATTGAACTTATAAACCAGTTTCTCAACTTCGACACGTCCGACTGCCACATAACCGGAGGCTGTGACTTGTTTACCACCAAACCCGTCCAGTCCGACAGAAAGCTATATAAGACTGTCGACAAGCAGTTTGATGCCATTATCGAGTCTACTGTGTCAAAGTACACTCCTAACGAGATCTTTGTGAAGACAAGAAGACGGTTCAGTTCCTCTGACGCGTATCATCATTTATCCACTTCAGCCGGAAATGGCGACTCTTCCTCTCCAAGATCCCTCGAAACAACGCCGTTTGGTCCTCTAAATGAAAGTACAAGTCGGAAGGTATTTGCTTACTTGATTGGAATCCTTAATGCCACTTATCCTGATAATGATTTTACATCTTTAGAGCCTATGGACTTTTCGAAGATCACTCTTAACAGTCTCAGATCTAAATTTGACAATACATTAATTTCATTGGGCAAAAATGATGAGATGGAATGGATTTGGGACATAATAAATAGTCAGATGGATTTAAATGATTGCGTGACGTTTGAGCTTAACACTGAAGATGACGAGAAGTTTTTCCTTAATGACGAACCAGGCCAACTTTGGACGATGAAGTGGTTCATATTTAACAAGAAAAGGAAAAGAGTAGCTTTCCTCTATCTTGATGGCTTCAGACTGAACAACTCTCCAAGTCTGCGTCCCGTACAAGGTCACAGAAATGTCACTATAGACCATGACCTGGACAATGAGGAATACGATCTGACTCACTCTGACGATGAAGTGATGTTCGATGATGACATCATGGACGAAGATGATGATGAACAACGCGATTCAGGTGTTAGCTCGGGGAGCAGATTTGAACTAGCTACCTGAATCCTTATAGAATCGAGCTGATACCCTCTGGTGTGATTTTGAATTCCATTTCCCCAGATTCAGGTTGGAAAGGTGAGTAGACCAGCTTTAGCCGTCTCTTCACTGACCAGAACTCTTCAGTTCCCTTATTATATCTCTTCTTTAAACATAATCTCACCATAATGTTGTTAGACCAGTTAATCCCAAGTGTAGGAATCCCGCCTTTGATAATATCTTCGTGAACAGAATCGTCATCCCACCCGCTTAGCCATCCAATCTGATAGTCTAAGGATATTTTCTTGTAGTCTGTTTGTAGAATTTCTCTTTCTGGAAGCTCACTCATCTGATTTGTCACCACTAATGCAATGTTGTGATCGTAGCAGATATCCAACAGCTTCTTACAAATCTCGCTCATCTTGTGTTTGTTCTTCAGAAAGCTTTTGTAGCCATTGTTTTCTAGCTCGACTCTCAGGTGGTGAGATATCGAATCAATGATGACAAGTTTAATGCTTTCTCGCTCAATAAGAAGAGGTAGCTGTACCTCAATAATATGTTGTTGCGTTTCCAAATCCATACAGTTTATGCAGAATACATTATCAAGCTTATGATTGATCTCAACAAGACGTTTCGTTTCGAGATTTCCCTCCGTCGAGATATAAACTGCTTTAGAACCAAGACCGCCCTCATCAGTACTCAAAGTGACTGATCTTGTAAGCTGCATACAGAATTGTGACTTTCCAGTTGCTGATTCACCGAATACTTCAGTTATTTGACCCAAGTGAATCCCTCCACCAAGTAGCAGATCAAATCCTTTATCTCCAGTAGTGAAACACTTGGTTGTTGTATTGGCTTGTAATGATGTAGACGGTATCTCCTTACATTCGCCTTCTAAGATTTCAACGAACTGTTGAATCTCCTTGTGTGGAATCCCTGTTCGTTGTGCTAATTCAATCGGTGCAGTCGTAAGCAAGTCTATCGTAGTGATCTGGTGCTGCGTAAAGAGTGGACTGTATGTGATGAAACCAGCCCTGAAGTTAAGCTTAGACCTAGGAAAATGTTTGTAAAGGTCCATTTGCCGTTCTTTTAGCGATCTATTCTCTACCACTTCACAGCCCCTCTGCTACTCTTATAATTCTGCTCAGTTGTATTCTTCTCTATGAGCGGTGCTATTGCGTCGCGTAAGTACGTGTTCTGCGTGCGCGCCACGACGCGTCAAGACATACTCAGTGTCCTCCATTAAAGACAAGGCTTGTACTGTGTCCACTGCTTGCCATTATTCTCCATAGCTAACTATTCTTTAATATACAAGAAGGGCAATCCCCCCAAAACAATGTCGGAGCCTTCACGCCAGCTACAGTTAAAGCTATTCAAGTTGTATCGTAGTAGATTATCGTTGCTGGCTTCCTTGTGATATTTCAATGGATCCTCTTCGAGTATCAAGGAACACTAGGCTCAAACAAAAAAGGACTCTGCCAAAATCAGAATTCTACAGCTACGACCATATCATATCATTGAGTTAGGTTTAATTGTTATTATTATTCCGGATTACAGGCATGTCACTCTTTGAATCGTGGTGGACGAGAGGATTCTCGGTATGGAAGAACACCCGAGACGGAACGCGAACAAAAACGCGTGTCGAGCTAAGAAAGTTATACAGGGAAGACTTGAGTTGTCCTTAGGAAGTTACGACTGGAATTTGAGTCGGGTCCAGACAGGATGACGGTGTTTCAACGTCATCCACACTTCTTTGTCATCCTAGCAGCTTTTGTGATATCAAAGGTGCTCCATTTGGCGCTTCTGTGCTGGACGCCAGTGCAATTCGATCTCTCTACACCTGGCACCACACTTCTAGAAAAGACAGTTCGTTGGGACGCAGTATACTTCTCATCGTTATTTAAGTATGGGCCACGGTTTGAGCATGAGTGGGTCTTTGGTCCGCTGTGGTGGAGAATAGTGCGCTATGTCTCTCAAATACTACCTGAGTGCTTCCAGGGATCGCCATTGATGGTGGGCATCATACTCTCTAATATGTGTCAATTACTTGCATCGCTGGTTCTCTACGAGCTTACAATGGTGATTTTTACGGGCCAAAGTGAAATGGCATTGAGGAGTGCTTTGATGTTCATATGGAGCCCGATGGGAGTCTTTGGAACTGTGTCATACTCCGAGAACTTGTCGTCCTTCTTAAGTATCACCGGCTTCTACTTGCGTGAGATCTCATTCATGAACCACCGAACTTTTGTGTATGTTCTGAGTTCAGTATTCTTTTCATTGGCTTTTTTAACACGATCAAATTGTATTGTTCTGGGACTGTGCTACGTCTGGGACTTGGTGGTACTGCGGAAGAAGAGAGCCCTTGCTAGTGGTGTGATTCTTGGACTTTCTGTCGTTTGGGCTCTGTATCTACCTTACAAAGAGTTTTGTCCCGGAAGACCTTGGTGTGGTAATATGATACCTTCTCTCTATACATACGCTCAAACTCATTATTGGAATGTGGGGCTATTTAAATACTGGACCCCAAATAACATTTTCAACTTCGTCGTTGCACTTCCGGTGATCGGTCTGAACCTGCGTTCAGTTCTCACTTTCCTCTCCGCTCCAAGGTTCCAACCCATTGCATTGGCCACCCTTCTCTATGTTGCTATCGTTGTCTTTATGGCACACGTCCAAATCATTGTGCGTACTTCTTCGTTCTTGCCTCTACAGTTTTGGTACTTGGCACGTGTGCTGAATAGCGTAGAAGGTCAGAACTGGGTACTTTATCTCATGATCTGGATTCCTCTACAAACCATATTATACGGGGGATATCTTCCGCCAGCGTAACTAAAAAAAGTTTCGTTGGGTACTTCCAATAGCTTTATCTCAGAGTTGTAGTCAGGGGCCTCGACCCTCACTATCAAAATTATAGGGCTATGCGGATGTACGGCTAGATTGAAAAGGGCCGCGATACTGAAACATCGCCACCCCCTCTGATGATAAATGCAGTAATCGGCCTCAGAAAAAAGAAAACTCGTGTACACAATCGCAAACGGCTACCAGAAACTGGAACCTTTTACAAAGCTACATATACGTGTGATGGCTGCTATACTGCTGGCACGGGCCCAGGAGCTAACGAAAAGAGACTGGTGCTACGGGGGAGAGTGTTCGACAACATGGACATGGGCAAGGTGGATTCTGTTTGTCCTCTTCATCCTTGGACTGTTACTCATTATTCTTAGCGCTGTTAGAATTAATAAGCGAAGGGGATTGGAAGGAAGAGACCCAATCATGGGGACTGCCTGGATAACACCTCCTTCGTACTATCAGTCGCAGAACCAGCGCCAGCAGGAGCCTTATGTTCCTCCATATACAGCAGAGGCGAACGATCAGGATATGGGCTACTACGATACTCATGGCAACTTCCACGCCAATTCCAAGTCTCAGATGGCGCAATCTGAAGGACACAGACTCGATACGCTGGTTCCCGACCAGACTGGTATCAGTGCTCCAGGGACTGCGCAGGTCACAGGGCAGAACCCATCAGAAGACTTCAACAGGCAGTTCCAGAGGTACTATGGAAACACAAATTCTTCAACACGAGACAATGCTACTGCTGCTGCTGCTACTACAACAACCACAAACACAGAAGATGACGATTTCAACTTCACACGTCCTGCTGGTGCTCCCCCTCCAGCTGCATACATCCGCAATTAGATTTAGTATCCTTCCAACTCCCCTTCAATGACCCTCTATTCCCCTTCATGTGTATTTCTGGTATCTACGAGTCGCTACGTCATCACAGTGGCCGTGCCATGCGATCTCGGCCTGTCGTTTATATTGTCGATCCGCCTGTCGCTTCCTCTCTGTTTAGTGTATGTATTTTAACTCCAATCGAGTCACATGTTTTCACGTGACGAACCTTCTCTCTCCTTGTTGAAATCCGTACGCCGCCTTGTCTATCTGCCTTGGCAATTTGGGATCTGATCCGCGCGCAGTATTCCCTATTTGGGATGGCGCTGCGGTCCCCGCGGAAACGTCCAGTAGATGTTAGATTAAAATCCCCAGAATTGGGTATAAAAGTTCCAGTTTCCACTTTTTTTCATTCCTTCATTTGATAGTGATGCTTCGTCAGGCTTCAGGAATTTTCAAAATGGTAACCCCCGTGCTAAAGAACAAGAATCTACTCAGATCAGGGGCTGTGGTGAATGGAGAGTGGATTACCGCTGGTACTCCATTCGAAGTCACCGACCCCGCCACTGGCGATGTCATCACCACTCTTCCAGATCAAGACGTCTCAATTGTTGACGAGGCGATTGAAGCTGCTTCTAATGCCTTTAAGGACTACAAAAAAACTACCCCACGCTACAGGGCTGGACTGCTTAGAAAGCTCTTCAACCTCATCGTCGATAATGAGGATGACCTTGCGAAGATTCTTGCCTGGGAGAACGGAAAGACTTATGGCGAGGCCCTTGGTGAGATCAGATATGGTGCTTCATATTTCGAATGGTATGCTGAAGAAGCTCCTCGGGCTTATGGTATGACGTATCAGCCATCCAATGCCACTAATCGTGTCTTCACAATAAAGCAAGCTATTGGTGTCTGTGGTATCATTACCCCATGGAACTTCCCATCCGCTATGATCACAAGAAAGGCGGGTGCTGCTCTTGCTGCTGGTTGTACTATTGTTGTTAAGCCAGACTCTCAGACTCCATTATCTGCTCTTGCCTTGGGGTACCTCGCTGAACAAGCTGGGTTCCCAAAGGGTGTCTTTAACATTGTGCTCTCGCACACTCAAACCCCAGCATTTGGCCTTAGACTCTGCGAGTCTACCAAGGTCAAAAAGATCTCATTCACGGGTTCCACCAATGTCGGAAAGATCTTGATGAAACAATCTGCTTCCACATTAAAGAAGCTGTCTTTCGAACTCGGTGGTAACGCCCCAGTTATTGTTTTCAAGGACGCTGACATCAAAAGCGCTGTGGTCCAGACTCTTGCTACTAAGTTCAGACAACTCGGTCAGACCTGTGTCTGTGCTAATAGAATCTATGTACATGAGGACATCATTGAAGAATTCCAGTCCGAGCTGGTTGCTGAAGTTAAAAAGTATAAAATTGGTCATGGTCTTGACAAAGAGTCTACCCATGGTTGTCTGATCAACACAAACGCTGTTTTAAAGGTCGAAGGCCATGTTAATGATGCCATTTCTAAGGGTGCAAAGGTTCTGCTTTCTGGTGGGCGTCGACCAGACTTGGGTCCAAATTTCTATGAACCTACCGTTTTAACCAACGTAACTCAGGATATGAAGGTCGCTTCTGAGGAGACTTTCGGTCCTCTGGGTGCTCTAATTCCCTTCACCGACACCCAACAGGTTGTAGATTGGGCTAACAATGTTAATGTTGGACTTGCTGCCTACATCTTCACCAAGGATGTTTCCAATTTCTATGCTGTCTCTGAAGCTTTGGAGACTGGTATGGTTTCCTGTAACGTCGGTGTGTTCACCGAGTGTGGCTTTCCATTTGGTGGTATCAAGGAGTCTGGATTCGGTAGAGAAGGATCACTTTATGGCCTTGATGACTACATGGTTATAAAAGCTGTTAACATTGGTAGCATTACATCTCTCTAAGTTGGTTCCCTTTAAAGACCTCGCATCTCTCAGGAACTGTTGCCTGTATTGTCGCATATATATATATTTCATCAGTGTTGATTTCTTAATCAGAAGTTTTTTAATATCAAAGCAATCTTTTCTTAGTGTATCACGCATCGAGAAGCATCTACAGGTTGCATAAATAAATAGTTATAACCATAGATCCTAAATAAACGCAAAGATGAGTTCAGTATGGATATTTCTCTGGGTCATTCTCTACTGTATACCCTATTTCTGCTTGCTCCTTGGCCTTCTCCTCCAAATATGGAAGGGTAACATCAGCAAACACAGAGTAACCACGATACTCTTTAACATCTTCCGACCAACTCAATACACCACTTAATAGCCTCTGTGGAACATGTGGTTCCTTGACCATCTCTGTAATTGGAAGCATATATGTTCTGATTGTGAATACCACAGCACCTGTCTTTGGTAAGCGTCTCAGCGATTGTCTTTCTGAACGGTAGTATACTTGATTGATATCTGTGGCTTTAGCTGCAGTATACCAGCCAATTTTTTCACTGTTCTCGTCACCAATAGAAACAGACCAATCAAGTCGATCATCAGTTTGCATGAAATAGTTGTTTCTGACGGTTGATGCCTCCGGTGTCAGTCTTTGGAAAAACTTCTCCATTCCTTTCTTCAAATGTGTGTTGTATTTAGGAACGTCTCCTGTGGTATGAATAGCAGACAAAGGAAGGTTAATTTTATCTTTTAATCTCCAGAAGCCCGCCAGCATTATGCATCCTCCCTTGAGTACGTACTCGCCTTTTTCGTTCTCTACCATAATGGCAAGATCGTCTTGAACAAAGTGTGCCGCTATAAGCATTGGGTCCATTGTTGGATTAACAGTATTGAATTCTTCACCATTGTACAGATTCTTGATACCTTCGGAAGTCTTTTGGAACAGGGAAGGATATCTAGCTGGAAGGTACTCTCTAAGCTCTTCCAACAGTTCAAGTGCTGGTTGGTAAGCTTCGGGTAGAGTACCGTACACTTCGCTTCCTTTACTTCTAATTCTGTCAAGTTTGATGGCATGGTTGGTTGGCCATTCATTGTCCAGCTCAATCCAGTCTTCGTTTTTCATGGATCTGATGCCCATGGTAACATTATACTTCTTTTTGAATGCTCTGTATGGAAGTGGAGGTGTTAAGTGGATATCCCAGTTAGGATAGGATGATGGTGTTGGGAATTTGTAGTCTTCTGGAGTCCAGTGACCCCATTTGCGTTCCTTGTTCTTTGCAAGATTAGCAGGAAGTGGTTTACTAACTGAATGGGACTTTTGATAGTACAGGTATCCTGATACTGTGCTTGATATCACTAAAGCTATGAGTGCAAGAAGACGAATGTCATCTTTAATGAATGAGACGGTCTCAACGATGAGTCCCATTATTATATGATTCGATGTGGAGGATGACTTTCTCAGAAAATTGACCGACAATGCTTAATACCAGCCAGTCGGAAGGTAGGAGGACCATTCTAGAGTTTAAATATCGTCGGGTTCTACTTTTGATACGATTGTATAACTCCTCTCTTAGACTCCCGTGCGCACCAACCATCCTGTTTTGGTTATCATAGTGATAGCGGACCTCGATTCCCGATTAGGACAACATATCCAGGACTCCCAAAAGGCTGCTGGCACTACAAAACAGACTCGGGTATTAGCCAAAAAAAACCTTGGTATTGTTCCTCAAAGGATAATAAAGGTTTATTATTATTCTTGATGGGAAGTCTAAAGCGCCTCCGAAGACTACGCAATGAAAGGGCAGTCAGGCTTTTCTATCTAAATTTTCTCGGAGCGTATAGCCCAAAAACCCTCATACCAAGGAAACGCAAAGTTAAACCAGAAAAGGATATTGTATGAGCCACGCTACGCAGAACTACATTTCAATTGTAAAACTCGTAGAAGAACCAATTATCTTCCTCATAAAGCATTACCTAATATACAATAACCGTGAAGTTCCCAATACCTTTCAGAAAACCAAACAAAATATATAACCTTTCAATAAAATCATGACAAAGCGGGGCAAACAAAAAGCGTTTTAAACACTTAGTTTCTCTCACCTCTCAATCTTCTGGCAAGCTGGATATCCTTTTTCTGGATGGTGACACGCTTGGCGTGAATGGCAGCCAAGTTAGTGTCCTCAAAGAGGGAAACGAGGTATGCCTCGACGGACTCCTGCAAAGCACCAATAGCAGACGACTGGAATCTCAAGTCGGTCTTGAAGTCCTGGGCAATCTCACGAACCAATCTCTGGAATGGCAACTTTCTAATCAAAAGTTCTGTGGACTTCTGGAATCTTCTAATCTCTCTAAGAGCAACAGTACCTGGTTTGTATCTATGTGGCTTCTTGACACCACCAGAGGCTGGGGCGGATTTTCTAGCGGCCTTGGAGGCGAGCTGCTTTCTTGGTGCCTTACCACCAGTGGACTTTCTTGCGGTCTGTTTAGTTCTGGCCATTTTGTGCTTTCTCGTTACTACCGAGAGAGAGAGAAAATGCGCGTAGCCTCTTTACCTCACCACTTGGGTGGGCGACCCCTCGCTTATATACATTTTTTGCCGTCTCGGTGTTGCGTTGCCACCGCCACCACAAAAAGAACGGGTGGTGCTAGGCGCGAGCCGTCGCACCAGAATGCAGCGCTCTGATTGGCTGCGAGCCACCCGTGGATTCATTTCCGCCTGAGAGAGTCACACTTTGCTGCGGTGTTTTCGTAGCGCTCGGTGCTGAGAACACGCGCGTGCGCGCACGGTGTTGTGGATATCCCGGTGACAGCGTTTGTTGTTTGTCTGGGTGCTGCGGGCCCTGAATTACGCTTGTTGCGTGATTGCACGCGTAACTGAGGGCCTAGTCCAGGGGCCCCATGCGATCGCGATCTCTTGCGTACTCACTGTTACACAAAAACATTGCGGCTAAGTGCGCATTCGCGGCGTATGTATTGGCACGCGCGAATTCCAAAACCATGAGAATCCGTCATGGCCATACAAACCGGCGGTTCGCCTCGCGCGAAATCACCGTCTCCGTTGCGACACCACATTTCTTCGTGCTCAAAAACGCACACCTATGCGCGTAACTTGGGGCACGGGCACTTGCCGGCAGTGCCGCAAACCTTCTGGCGCACGCACGATTGCTGTTGCTGGTCGGTAAGGCGGCGGCAGAGGGGCAACGCTAACATTGCGGATAAAAGAAAAACACCAAACGTAAACAAAAACAGGAAAAACAAGTGGCACGCCTGGTGAAGCGAGCGCTCTGATTGGTCCGCGACAGCAGTAACACTCCACGTCACATCTGCAAGCATTCCTCTCGCAATGGGGCAAGCGGGCGGCGGGCGGTGGCGACAGCGGCCAGTTGGCAGTGGCGCCGCGAGTTATTTAAAGGCCCCGTCTCGCCCACCCTTTGAAAAAGTCTGAACAGGGCCTCTTGCGGGGTGGTTATCATTATCTACATATTAAGAAAAAACAATGTCTGGTAGAGGAAAAGGCGGTAAAGGTTTGGGCAAAGGTGGTGCCAAGAGACACAGAAAGATCCTGAGAGATAACATCCAGGGTATCACAAAGCCAGCCATCAGAAGATTGGCCAGAAGAGGTGGTGTCAAGCGTATTTCTGCCTTAATCTACGAAGAAGTCAGAGGTGTTCTCAAGTCCTTCTTGGAGAACGTCATCAGAGACGCTGTCACTTACACCGAGCACGCTAAGAGAAAAACCGTCACTTCTCTCGATGTTGTCTATGCTTTGAAGAGACAGGGTCGTACCTTGTATGGTTTCGGTAACTAAGTTTTTTGTTCACTTATAGTTGTTCATGACGACTCGGATATGATGAAAGGTTTATTTAAGGTGCACACGCGGTTTGGTTTCAGGTTTTACAATTGTATATTAATGCCAAATGTACTTTTTGAATGCGTTTTATACTAGTAGGAAATGCCTTTGTAATGGGATATGTCTTGTGTTTACCTTGCTTGCTATACTCAAAAGCATTGACGTGGTGGTATCCTAGTCCTGCGGTACCAGGGCATCAAACCACTCACTATCGTGGGGTTCCCTTCTCGCCCTACGTTTTTCCCCGTGGAAATTCCATGTCCGCGAGCTGGGGAAGTAGTCTTTTTCCTAGAAATCGTACGTGTTGTTTTCTTTTGTTCCATTGTTCTCTTTCATTTGTCTTTCAAGAAGTCGTATTATGGGTCTAGTCGCACTGAAACCCGTATATTAATAATGTGGAAGCTGTGAAGACGGTTGTTATTGGTTGTGAATATCTGGCTTTTCCAGAGAGAATTAATTTTCATACCTTAAGAATATAAATTCAACAATGAGGTAATACCATAAAACTACAGGTCAAGGCATGAGTACAAAAAATTCAACACTCATATAGAAAACGCATCTAGCCTTTGTTTTTGAAATGTAAACATGTCAAGCACTAGCTAAACTTTTTAGATTAATTGCTGCTGTGGAGATAACCGATTTCCGAAGTAGTGAGTGCCAGAGTAGTGTCCAGGTGTGTGTCCGGGTGTTTTACATGGAGATACAGAGATAAGCGACCAGCAAGCGATGATCAAATCATTGTGGAACACAGCCCAGGTGGGTACACGGCCAGCAACCGTTCCTGAGTTATGTTTGCTATATGAGTCACCAACCCCAAAACCGACCATTATATCCTCTTTAGTGCTATCCCTGTTCCCAGGAGTACCTTCAGAAGCACCTGTCGAAGCACTCATAGTGTGATGATGTCCGGGTGTTCAACCTCTACCTGGGTGAGATTGGCGACCGATGGTCATCACAGCCTGGGATTGTGCGCCGCCCGCCCACCAGCTTGCTAAACGAGAGCTTATCCTTCCCCTATTCCGGAATAGAATATGAAAGCCGTTACGCTTTCCATCCGTTAGACGTTGCCATGGCTTTTGTCCCCAAACCCAAACCTTGCCAACCCCTGCCAAACCCCTTAGAGAGGCCGTGCTGGGGGACCGTTACCCCCGTCGGGTCCCATCGGCCGTAGACGGGGTTAAGCAATCCCAGCACCGGCCGTTCTGGTATCCCATCACCGCTTCCTAAGCGGGTGCACAGCCCTAACAATAGCGTACGTTTCTAGAAGGTTCCATTACCCGTTCCGGCACCGGCTCGGCGCTAAGAGAGTTACCCTACCTGCCAAAACCCCTTGAGCCGGTGGGGCACGCGCGCCCCGTTCGCGAAAGCCCGGATCCCTGGCGGGCGCTAATCTCTCTGACTTACAAATACAACATTTTTGAAACGCAACATACACAAACAAACACCCACTTTCGCCATATAGCTTTCTACGCACTACCCGTGGTAACTGTCGGCCAGCGGCTAAAGCAGAAACCAACAGAGGAATAGAGCTTGAGCGTCGTATAAGAAGGCGTACAAGCAGAGACATCAAGAGGAAAGCGAAAGGCGAGCAACTTTAAACGGACGCTTTAGAAACAGACTAAGTGTGTGTGTGTGTGTTTGAAGTTTAGAGAGCACGGGAAACCACAGGAACTAAGAACTCTAAGAGACCTCAAGTGAAGCCGTATAAGAGGTTGAGACGTAACCTTTGGCTACATTTTAGAGTACACCACACGAACTTTTTGCTTGTCATTATCCGCAACACTAGCCGGAAAAGGGCCTGCTTTTAATTTGTGCAGATTGGGCTTACTTGCTACATTTTGCCACCGAAATTAACACTGCGAAGAGCGCCACTCAACATCCCACAAACAGTCTTTCCTAACAAGCTGGAAACTCCTACTCCAACAGAGACATTTGGACATACCGACGAAACCATGATGACCTCTTTGGCTACGTTCCCACCTCTCCGCCGCACCCTGACGGATGTCATGGAGGACGAGCTCTACCACATTCCACATCTCATGAACAGCGTTAGTAATGCGCAACAGAATCAACAGACCTCGACACCACAGATTCAGAATTCGCAGTTAATGTCCAATTCATTCTGGAACGGCTCGAATCAATCTGTGAAACAGTCCCCTCAACATGCTCACCAGAAGCTTTTTAGAAACCCTTCAGCACTCAACTCGGAGGAGCTGCTGACAATTCCAGATGACTACTACACACACCAGACTCCTGCTGTACTTCACACCACCACAGAATTGACCAGAATACCTTCGCATGATATGTACTTTGACATACCTGACGAGACTGGTTGCAACAATGTGTTTAATGAGTATGCCGATCCAGACTTGACAACTACCAATCAGAACCTGGAGTACAACTTTCCCCCTATGGAATTGGAATCCTCCCAGCCACAGAAGCTGTTAAAGTTCAACGAGGATCTTACTCTGGAGTACTTTAACAACGACGATGAGTCTCAGTTTGTTATTATTCCAGGCACACTGAGTCCAAATATGATTGCCGAAGATATCGAAGACGAGGAAATTAGTGATGACGACGACTTTGATATGACGTATCTGGATGATTCTACTATGAGTGAAGCCGCTCAGGGTCAACTTGGGCAATTGGACGACCAGGCACCTCAATTACTTCCATCACACTATAACTCACACACTCATGACTATTTATCTAGCGAGAACAGACCTGTTATCTTGTCAAGAAACTCAACTGAGTTGGAGTCTGATGTTGACCGTATGAGCTTAGCATCTGACGATGATGACTCATCGTCTGTGGTAGATGATGAAGAGCCTAATTTCAAGTTAAATAATACCAAGAGAAGAACTATGCCGATTTCCAAGCAACCACTCAAGTTGCAACAACTTCACGCGCCACAATCACTGAACATCCAACAGGTGCACGTACTTCTTTCTGGCTCATTGTCTAGTGTCCCTGAGAAGCCTCATGCCTCCGCTGAAAATACCGCTACTGTCACTGAGGATGGTTTGCATCAGTGTAATTTGACAATTGTATCCACTGGACAGCCATGTCTCAAACAGTTCTCAAGACCTTACGATCTTGTCAGACACCAAGAGACCATCCATGCTTCAAGAAAGAAGATCTTTAGATGTATTGTTTGTAATCAACTGGAGGGAGGCCTGGCCAAGAAGACATTTAGTCGTGGTGATGCTCTGTCCAGACATGTCAGAGTAAAGCACGGCTTGGCTGGTGATCAAGTAGCGGAAGCTATCCAGTATGCTAAAGACAACGTTGAGTACGCTTAATATTTCCCAATTGGTGCTTTGTTGAACTTGGTTCTATTTTTGGATATACGGTGGGAGTGGTGTGAAAGATGAAGCTGATGACACACGATCTTGTACATACACTTGTGCTCCCACATTTTTATGACCTTCTTTAGAAATTTATGATGATTGTTAAACACTTTTTTTTGTTCAACCATATACCAAAGAAAGCATTGAAACACTGAAAATAGTAAGGTAACACATTCTATTGTATTAGTAGTGTCTGGCATTTTAAAGGCTTTCCATTCTTGTTTCAAAGAGTTTAGTATAGAGAGTTAGATAGCCTGGGACCGCGAATTAATAGGCTGACATATCTTGACCATCATACCACGAGAAGGCTGCATTTTAGTCTATTTATCAAAAGCAGAATTGCGTACGCAATTCAATAGTTGGAATGAATTAGAGAAAAAACTTGTATTAGGACAAATTATAGAAGGATAAATTGTATAGACAAGAAAACAGCCCAACAATGCCTTACAAGCTTTTGCTAATGCGCCACGGTCAGTCCGAGTTCAACAATCTCAACATCTTTTGTGGATGGTTGGATGCCCACTTGACTACAAAGGGCAAGGATCAGGCCCGTTCCTCCGCCCAATTATTGAAACAGTTCAATCTTATTCCTGATCATGTATTTACTTCCAAGTTAACGAGGACTTGTCAGACTGCGAAGATCATCCTTGAAGAAATTGACAGAGAGTGGCTTGATGTTGACAAGACTTGGAGACTAAACGAGAGACACTACGGTGCGCTACAGGGACGGGACAAGTCTGAGGTATTGAATGAACTCGGTGAGGAGGAATATATGCATGTCAGAAGAGCATATGATGGGGTTCCACCATTGGTGGAGCATGATGGCGATAAGTCCCTTGATGACCGTTATAAAGATGTGTTGAAAGAGCTACCAAAGGGTGAATCATTAGAGATGGTGATTCAGAGATTGGAACCTTATTTGAAAGATAATGTCTTGACAAAATTGAAACAGGGAAAGACTGTATTGATTGTTGCTCATGGAAGTACAGTTAGAGCGGCTCTGAAGATTGTAAAGGGTCTAAGCGAGGAGGAAATTAAGAAAGTCAATATTCCTAACGGAATTCCAATGTGTTTGAATGTCGATGATAGCTTGAAAGTAGTTGGAGATGAATTTTATTTGGATCCTGAAAATGCCAAAAAGAGGGCTGAAGAGGTTGCAAAGGAGGGCTTTGCTAAGTAAGGAAAACGAGTACTAATGAAAGTCCTCAGGTTAATAAAACGTTTAAATTCATAAGGGAAAAAAAGATTAATTATATCTATGTAAACATGCAAAAATAGAGCTTGAATAGTGCTCTTTTGACTCAGAAGTTAACAGCTTTATTAACACTCTGATTTCTTTGAACCATGGTATCGTTGGTATCGTCAAAATTAGCTTCTTCCTCTTCATTTTGCCATTCCTGGCCAGAATGATCGACGTTTTGATTCTTACGTCTATACCACCATGCACCAAACAAAACAGATACAAGGAGGACAGGGACAACAATACCCACTACACAGCCAACAACAACTTTGTTCTTCTTCGAAAGGCCTGAAGAATGAGGGGTGGAAGAAACAAGTGTTGTAGAAGAAGATATAGACGTGTATGTGGCACCATTGGAGGTAAATACAGAGGTCACAGTAACAACTTCGGTGATGTTGGAGGTGATCATCTCTGTAGAGTTAAAATGGGTTGATGGCGTGGTTTCCTCTGTAGAAGATGAAGTAGTCGAAGACGACGAAGTAGACGATGAAGACGGCGTGGAAGAAGAGCTAGAAGACGGTTCAGTGCTTGTAGGCTCATCTGGAGAAAAAGAAGAAAAAGATGAAGAAGACGAAGAAGAAGAAGATATTGACGTCGTGGAATCTTCTGAAGAGGATGAGCTGCTCTCTGTTGATTCTGGAACAAAGCTACTGAACGAAGGAGTGGCGGAGCTGGTAGTAAAATCAAAAAAATAAGAACTAATTGAGGATGACGGAGAAGAAGAAGGAGATGAAGAGGAAAAAGAGTCGGGAGGAGTGTTTGTGGTAGTCGTCTGTGCAGAATCGGAAGAATGAGTTGTTGTAGAGGAGAGTGAGACTGATCCCGACAAACCACTAGTCAAGGTGTTCGCAAAGGACGTATCTTTATTGAGACCGTCCTCCTCATCGTTTTCGTCATCATCGCTGGAGGTAGTATCGGACCTGGTCATGGATCGAGCAGTAACAGTGCCTGTAGCCTGTGTAGTGGTGCCTGTGCCAACATCGCTTGTAAGTTCTTGTGCAGAGACAATTGGTGTGATGACGCCCGACACGGCAAGTAACAGAAGACAGTACTTCGAAAGCATTGACTTTTGGAAGACGAAACGAGTGAGTATGGCCTTTTTTCCTTCCGTTAGTCAATTGGCTGCTATTCGTCTACTGGTTTTTGTGCTAGTTTTGTGCTAGTTTTTGTGCTAGTTTGTCTCCAGTAGCCGGTGTGCAGTACAATAGGTCTCTCCCAGCCCACCACCTTCCAACCGTTTTTTGTACTGCAGGGGGTTTCCGCTCTAGCTAGCGGAATGTATCGAGTGGCTATGCCTCCAGGAGCTCAAAGAACGCAATCATTAAAGAACAGGCACAATAAATGGGAGGAAGCCAAAATTGCTAGCATATAAGTGCCAAGGAGACAAATGCCCGAGTGGTCACAGGGACTCTGGGGTTTCTGTATTCTCCAATTGAGTGTAATAGGCCCTCTCTATTTCCGTTGAGTCTCCTTTTTCATGCTATATTTGGAAATGAGTCTCCTAGCCTTACCCTGAGACCTTGTGCCTTACAGTGGTATGTCCGGGTGTTTCTATAGCCTGGTTTCCAGAGACTAAGGGGACTAGGTAGACTTAACTGTGTCGGGATGTGGTGTCCGGGTGTGTATGTATCTGGTTTTTCATCAATTCGGAAGCCCACCAAACCAGTGAACAACCCAAGGTAGAGAGTGGTCCAGTGCTGGTTTCACCTTAGCATACTTGGGTGAAGATGTCGACGCTCACACAGCAAGACCTTGCGTCCCTTGATGAGCCCTCTAGAAAGGAGATTCTGCAGTTCATTGAAGCGGAAAACTCAAAGTCCAAGGTGCAGACATCCATCCACCAGTTCACCGACATGTGCTTCAAGAAGTGTGTTACACAGATTGGAAACGGCCAACTGAGCTCACAGGAGGAGTCATGCCTGTCCAATTGTGTTAATCGTTTTCTAGACACCAACATTAAGGTTGTCCAAGGGTAAGTTGGCCTCGGTTGCTAATTGGACTTTCGCTCAATAAGTACTAACGTTGTTTTTTCTTAACAGTCTCCAAGCTGCCCAAGGACAGTAATAACCCAATCGTTGCTCTCCCAGTGAAACTCCTATTAGAAATTCCTGTATATACAACAATGTTGATGACATTCTTTTATAACAACGAATGCTGTTCGAGAGACGATAGACCTTCAGTGTAGAAGCATAGACCGGACGGTACGTGCACTCCATCTCCAATTTTTCGTTCTGAGGTCTCCTATGACTGGACTCTTCAGAGGTGGTCCGTTCTGCAAAAGCTTTTAAAGACCACATTCTAAATGAGGCAGACTCTGATTCGACAGCTGAAGGTGACGAGGATCTCCCCAAACTCATTTTCACCTCTTCTGAAAGGGCCGTTGGTGTCGAAAGAGGCAAAGGAAGAGAGCGATGCGCTTAGCTCGATCCTGGAGGAAATTATGGCTAAGCCAGACAAGACTACAATTCCAACAGCAAAACACCAGAGAGCGATGCTATTTGACACTGCATTTCACCATGCGGAGGAACGGAAAGTAACAGCGACTGTTTTTGGAACAGAGGGTGGTACAAAGCTGGAGAAGCTATCGTTCTCCAAGACCAGAGTGGGTGCACATAAGGATGTTCGGCTAGCGATGAAGAAGACAATCGACTATCTGAATAGTGGAATGGCAACAGATTATGAAGTTGTACAGTTTATGGAAGAGAAGATCCAAACTTTGGATAAGCTATTTGAGAAGCACAAGAAACAGAGGTTGACTAAGTTCACCAAAATCGTGCTTGACGCCATAAAGAAACAATCTTCACAGAGTCCCAACGACCCTGTTATAAACGAGTACACCGTTCCTGTGCTCTTAGCCGAGGCCATCCGTGTGCTTTCAGACATATACAATGCGCCTGACGCTGCACTTGCGTTATTCCACCTAGCTAAGCAACAGACAGTCAAAACATATGTCTATACCTGTACCATTGCGGTCTACAACGAGATCTTCAGATGCCACTGGAAGTATTACAAGTCTACCTCCATGATTTTGGAACTTGTTAACGAGATGAAGGTGAATGGAATCCAAGGTAACCCTGATACGTACCGGATACTAGATGCAATATCTGATGAGGCTGACAAGATGCTAAACAATAATGGCGACAACATCGAGTTCGAGCTATCATTAGAAAGAGGACCTGAGAAGTGGACCCAGATGTGGAATAAGTCTGATGCTGATGACCTAGATTCAATTAGACAGTACAAGCAGGACCTCTTTTCCGTTGTTGCAAGAGGTGCTCTTATGTGATGAGCATTTTCGACCAGCGCCCACGTTCTTATTTTGTATATATCACGAAGCTATGAAATATTATAGAGCATTCAGAATTTTAAAAGATAGTGAAAACAAGAAGCTAACAAAGAAAGGGGCAAAGAAACAAAAGAAGAAAAAATAGTTGATAAACTAGGCTAAAACAAACCTAAGTTTAGGTTTGTTGGTTTGCATGTCCTTTACAACAATTTAAACCGCGAGGCTTCGGAGTATCCGTGGGAAATTTCCACCCACAGAAAACGGGTCGATCGCTTCACACTCTACGCTTTTCCATCACCACAGCCACAGGAGCAAGGTAAATGTCCATACGTTACAGGTTGTTGTCATTTATAATTGTCGTCGTCTTAGCTCTGTTTTTCCCGAAGATGATAACCACATCGAAACTGAGCGAGGCATGCGAGACGGCAAATGAGACAGTTGAACAGTTCTTGTCGTTGAAGTCAGAGGAAGACGTTGTGATACGGACACAACAGAAAGTCCAGTTTTCTCTCTCTGTTCTGACGCAGATGATAGAACAATACAGGTATGTGGATCTGGGGACTAGTTTCCCTGTTTTTGTGATATTTGTTCCACTAGATAGATTCGCTGTTTCTTGATGATTACTAACTCTTTCACAAACGCAGTTTTGATAAAGTGGCTGTTTCGTATAATGGAGGCAAGGATTGCTTAGTTATAGTTGTATTATATCTTTCTGTTCTACGACAGAAGTACACATCCTCCGAACTAGATGCATTTGGCAGTATCAACGCGGTCTTAATAAACTACGAGCGCCAGTTCCCAGAGCTCATTGCCTTTATCAAAGAGTCATCACGGCGCTACTCTTTGAACCTTCTAGAGTACAACGACACATTGAAGGAAGGGTTTGAGAAATACCTTGAAGCATACCCTAATATCGAGAGCATCGTGGTTGGAACCCGCCGTACCGACCCTTACGCTACTTATCTTAAGAACATCCAGCGTACTGATTCCGGATGGCCAGACTTTGTCAGAGTTCATCCGGTGGTGGACTGGGCCTATGACGAGATCTGGTGTTTCCTAAAGATGGCTAAGGTGAACTACTGTGTGCTGTACGACCAAGGCTACACAAGTCTTGGTGGTATAGACACCACTTTACCAAACCCTTGGCTGAAAGACAGGTCGGGTGGGTATAAATCTGCATATTTACTAGAAAACGGTGATAATAGAGAAAGAGAGGGTAGACGCAAACATTAGGATGGAAAATATCGAAATGCTTGAAAGCGGGCTAACGATATCTGATCGGAGTTCCTGCGACGCTTGTCCGGCTTTTCCACGCACTCTTGTACAGGAAAAATACAACGCGCACAATGTGTACTAACTAGCATTCCTCCTTTGTATTGATCCCAATAAATCGGGAAAAATCAGCCCATCTGAGAAGAGTTTTTTTTCAGAAGGTTGGGAAATGAAGATCAGATCTTCGGCAAGAGGCGGCGATTGCGTGGTTCGAGGAGTATGCGGGATTGGCCCTCCGCGATGAAAAAGTTGCCGTTTATCGTTTTCTCGCTTATCAGCTTGCTATAAAACGCAGACAATCTGGAGATTTTAATGCTTGCTTGCCGAATTGATTCTTAGATCCTGAATTGATCCAATATGACCAGCAAATACGTTGTTGTGGGCTCTGGTATTATTGGTCTGTACACCACTTTTGAGCTTATCACCACATTGGGAGCAGACCCGAAGAGCATCACAGTTTTGGCCCAGTACCTGCCAGGCGATCAATCTATCAACTACACATCTCCTTGGGCAGGCGGTAACTTTTCTGGGATTTCCGGCTCAGATCCAGATACACTGGCATTTGATAAATACACGTACACCAACTTGCACCGGATCCAAGAAGCACTGGGTGGACCAGAGTGCGGTTTGGACCATTTGCCAGCTACAGAGTTCTGGGAGAGTTACCCTGATGATGGCAAAGTCAAGTCCCTGAAGTCCTATATGAAGAACTACACCCTTATCCCACAGTCCGAATTACCAGAAGGCGTGGTATTTGGTTCCAAAGCTACCATCTGGAACTTCAACTGTCCTGCTTTCCTTGCCAATTTACAAAAGTATCTTGAGTCCTGTGGTGTCAAGTTTATCAGACGCACTCTAACGCACATTTCCCAAGCCTTTCTCTCGCCAAAGACGAAATGTGTCTTTAATTGTACTGGAATTGGTGCTCGTTCGCTCGGTGGTGTTGCTGATACGGCAGTATACCCAACTCGTGGCCAGGTTGTTGTTGCTCGTGCTCCTCACATTAAGGAAAACATGGTGCGTTGGGGTGATGATTACGCCACATACATTATACCACGTCCATATTCTAACGGTGAACTCGTTCTGGGCGGATTTCTCCAGAAGGATGATTGGACTGCAGATACATTGAAGGAGCAAACCGAGGATATTATTAAAAGAACCACCGAGCTGCTTCCTGCCATTCTTGATAAGCCACTTGTGATTTCCCGAGTTGCTGCTGGCTTAAGACCTTCGAGACATGGTGGTGTTCGTATCGAGCTTGAAAAGATTAAAGCAGAAGGAAAAATTGTCGTTCATAACTATGGTGCTGCCGGATACGGTTACCAGGCTGGTTTTGGTATGGCTCACAAGGGAGTAATGTTATTGAAAGACTATTTGCGTGAGAATAAACTGTAAATCGTAAATGACTAGTTTTCATATTCAAATATGCAACTGTGGTAAATAAATAAAGTCATCTTCATCATCTGTCGATTTCCAATAATTTGTTGTATTACCGGCTTCTTTGAGAGAGTATTACAGCAACATTTGAGATACAAATGCTCTATTGTAGGGTTAGACTAAGCCTACGTTGAGTACAAATGCTATTAATAAGTCAGCATACGATTTCTATTTGCTTTTTATTGTAACTAGACAAGAAAGAGTACGCTCATAAATAACTTAGGAATTTAAAAGAATAGCAATCCAAAGAGTTCTAGTAGCAATGGATCAATTCCTGATAAAAGGAAAATCAAAATTGTGTGTTCAAACAGCTAATATCAGTATCATTCATATTTGTGGAATATTCAAATTCCAAAATTTTAGGTAATCTTATCAATTCCGTCACCAAGACTAAGTTATCAGTCCTTACAATGTTTCGAGTGTTATGAAGCCGAGTAACAGTTTCTTTCATCTTGTTAATTCTACTGTTAAGATATGTACCAATAGGTACTGCTGCACCAAATATAACATTAGCCTGACTTATCGATTGAGTAAATGTTCGGGTTGGGGTGTTTATGGATAGGATAGGGAAGATGTAGTGACATGTAATGACAAAAAATGGAGGGCCCATAGTGGACAATGATGCCCGATCCATTGGAGCCTCTAATGGTTCTTTTTCTGTCATGATCGGGTCAAATGTTCTCTTGGAATCCTATTTTTGGTTTATGAAAGCAATGCGTCCTTGAATACTACGTTTATATACCGTTTAAAGTAAGTTTCTCACAAAGGAGAAGACAAATAATCCATTGATACAAACCTTAAAGAAATTTTGTGAGTGAATAAGCCTGTAATAAACAAGTAAATGTGCAAACATTTCTTTTTTTCTCACTTGTTAGGGCTGTTCATTCTTAAATAAAGATAATAGTATTACGTATGTGAACGACTTAAAAGAATTCGTAAACAAAAGTACACCCAAACGAGTTAATGAAAATATTAGCGAATAGAAACCAAAATGGTAAATTGTGCCAATATATCAAAATTCGAATAATCACTTGCTAGTTGTTGTTAAGAATTCGAAGAGCGGTGTAAAGAGTCCGTGAATGTCTCATTATCAATTCCTACATCACGTAACCAAGAGACTGCCTCAATATAATTGGTACCACAGTAATGATGTACGATTTTATCACCATTATGAAAATGTGACTGCTAAGCTTCCCCCTTTGGAATTGTAGGGTTTTGATGCTACTATCATTTTCGGAGCCCAAATGGTCGCTTCCTCCACAAGGGGGACTTACAACCAAATCAGAATGATTTCTCTTAATTCAGTGGCAGAGAACAAAAAATATATAATCCCTACCAATATCGTTAATACAAATGGTATTTTTGGTGGCATTTTTTTATTCTTCTTAAGAGCGGCGGCAGAGTGTCAAATTGCGAACAGCTTCTTGAAAAACCGAATTAACTAGATGATATTTTACAGGATTACCCGAAAAAGCAGACATAAAGATAACCCCATTAAAATTGCTCTGATTTGGGAACTTATAGAAGTTATGGCCTTTAAATTACCTTTGTGGTTATGAAAACCTGTTTAGTCCTACCTTACGTCGTTGGTTTGGTGGCGAATCCACCTCAAGATGGGCGGATATAAGCTGGATATACCGCTGCTCCGTCGCCTAATAAGGTCAAAACACCGTCTGCAGGAACCAATAACACAAGAACTCTCAAAAGTCCTTTACAGAAATCAAAATAAGACACTCCCAAAAAGCCATAGAAGGAAAGCCAGATTATTTCCAATTGTATTTGGAAGTTTTCTTGAAATTTCAACAAAAAATGCATAGAGTTATATCATGATTTATAGATTTCCCCATATTGCGGAAGTACCCGGAATTAAAAGGACGGAGTTAAAAGGATGATAATGGGGCTAATACTTAGGGACCACTACGGTAACAAATACAGCAAAAAACCAAAAACTATATAATAAACCTCTAAAATCCCAGATGATTGAAGTCTTAAAGACTACTAAATGGTTCTCAGTTAGTTCTATTGAACAGGATCTGCTTATTTGAGCTACATACCCAATGTCGACAAATAGTATCTTACGGCCGAAAGAGTCAGTAGCCACATCTAAATGCAATTCAGACATCGAGAAGCAGAAGGCTGACCAAAAATTCTACGAATCGAATGCGGGTGACGGAACAACGGTTTTCGATCAGCAGCTTACGGGGCTTCCTCTTTACTTATGCTTCTCCTCTTTGTTCATCTGCCTATTTCTGATTGGTCTTGATCAAACCATCATTGCCTCACTCTTCGCTCCAATAGGAGAGAAACTTGACGGGTACAATCAAATTGGATGGCTTGTCAGTGGATATATGCTTACTATGGCAGTATTTGCACAGACCTGGGGTAAACTTTCCATTATATTTGGAAGAAAATACTCCCTTTTACTCTCTATTGTGTTGTTTGAAGCTGGTTCCTTAATGTGCGCACTGGCTAAAAGCATGAATACCTTGATTGGTGGAAGAGTACTTGCCGGCATTGGAGGGGGAGGCATTCAAACCCTTGTATTTATTGTTGGTACTGAAATGGTTCCTATTTCGAAGAGAGCTATTGCCTTTGCATTCTTTGCTGTTGCCTTTGCATCTTCTACCGTTGTCGGTCCAATCATTGGTGGTGCTTTTGCTGAACATGCTACTTGGAGATGGGCATTCTACATCAATTTGCCCTTCGGAGGGGTCGCAGTTGCCTCACTAGGACTTCTGTTCCATCCTCCCTTTCCAAAGTTCACATGGAAGGAGAAGTTTGCCCAAATTGATTACATTGGCGTGTTCTTACTAACGGCTGGCCTTGTGCTTTTCCTTCTTGCTCTTACTTTTGGTGGCCAACAGTTTGCATGGAATTCCAATGCAGTGATCTCTTGCTTTGTCCTTGGGGGTGCTCTGCTTATTATTTTCTGTATCTGGAACTTCAAGTTTTCAAAACATCAAACTATTCCAATACACGTTATATCCGTGCCAGCTGTTACCTTCCCAATATTGGCTATACTATTCTCTTACTACAGCTTTATTGGTGTCTTTGTGTACATATCAGAGTATTTCCAAGTTGTTCAAGCTCTTTCTCCCCTATCCACCGGTGTCCACTTTCTCCCCGCAATTATTGCAATGATTGTTTCAAGCATTTTAAGCGGGATCTTTATTAAGAAGACGAGATATGTCAAACCTCTGGCTGTATTCGGCGGAATAGTGGGCCCAATTGGATTTGGACTTCTTAGTCTTCTCAAAGTGCACTCATCCCGATCCACAAAAATTGGATGTTTAATCTTGCCAGGTGTATCGACTGGTATACTTCTCCAGGCTACCCTCATGTCGTGCCAGCTTTCTGCACCAAAAATTGCTGGTTCAACCATCTTAGTAACCTCACTATTCAACTTTGCGCGTTCAATTGGCGGTACCATTGGCGGTGATTTGTCGCAAACGATCTTTAACTCGTCAGTCAAAAACAAGATCAGAGAAGCAATTGCAAAGAGTCCTCAACTATTTTCTGTTACTAGCCAGTCCGAGATAACTGCTGCGTTGAGCAATCCGCAACTTATGAAAACACTGCCCTCGGAGACGAGAGAAGTAGTTCTGGTGTGTGTTACGGAAGCCATTGCCAATGTTTTCTATGTAGCAGCAGCATTTGCTTGTGTAGCATTTGTGCTCACTCTCTTATTCTCGAACAAGAGAGTGCCATCTACTAAAGACATGCAGACAAGGGAGGAGCGTGAGAGTGAGTTGAGCCATGCGACGAAGAGTACGTCGCAAAGTGAAAAGGACGAAAATGGCCAAGCGAGTAAAGAATTTGAAGAGCAGAAAGAACTATGATTTGCAATCTGGGATAGTCTGAATCCTACATATTTAATACTGAGAGCTAATAACGTAAACTATGACCATCGTGTAGACTTCAGTTGGGAAGCCTGTTTAGGAATGTCCCACTGTCTACAGCATGAACCGGATTCTCAATAAGGATATAACATGGTCATTAACGTGCGAAGCAGAGTCATCAGTTTGTGGTATGTACAGTGATCTTCAAGATCTGGAATAACGAAAAAAAAAGTGATTGCATCGAGTTTCTGTGAAGTATTTGAGGACTATTCCCAGCAATATAGTATTGATATCGGAGGTATAGAAACTTCGCTAGCTTTGTTCAGTCGTGTGGCTTTCCACTAATACGAGGGAACAATCTCTCAGCGTGGTAATTGATAGACGAACGGGTGGAGACTCTCTTGGATTTAGTCTCCATGCATACCTTGAGGTCCTTTTCGATCTGAGTACAGAGCTGAGAGCCTTCACCATTAGAAGACCAACAGTTCAATAGTGACGACATCAGTACAACGCACGGCGAAACGCCCTGTTCCAAGACCGGGTTTTTCACGCGTAGACGCTCCAACTTCGGTAGACGGACTGCACGGTTCGACGACATTTTCTTCCAGCTCTCTTTGTGGACCGCACGGTGCAAAATGCGATTCCTCCGGTTAGATCTGGTTCCTTCGTGTGTGCGTAGTAACAAGACTTTTCAGAGAAAAAAAGGCAACAAACCGGGTAACCCTGCAAAAATTGAGGGTTATGTAGCCCTTATGCCAAATTTTTCTCTGCGATGCTGCGATGAGCTCTCTTTGTGATCTCACAGGGAAAAGTTTTAGCCAGTTTTAGTTATCTGAGAGGACAGTTTCAAGGCACCTGAAGCACTTAGATATTGCTTGACAGAGTGGATTGTCTACTATTTATTTGTACTTTGAAGGATTTTTTGAGACATTCCTGTTCCCTTTGCAAGAAGAGCTGCTCCACGGTCCACAACACTCGCAACTACACTAGAAATTACTCCAAGATGACACAAACAGAGGTTCATCGCTGTCGGTTTGTGGACTACACACCTCATACAATCACATCAGTGTCATTCTCGCATCCGTCTACACATAAGTTCTCTGCAACGGACCTAAGGCTTGCCGTCGGCCGCAACAATGGAGACATTGAGATCTGGAATCCCAAGGGCAAGTGGCTCCATGAAATGACACTACAAGGAAGCAAGGACCGCAGTGTTGAATCAGTTGCATGGTGCTCCATCGATGGAGAAGAACCACGCCTGTTCAGCATTGGAGGGACGAGCTCAGTGACTGAGTGGGACTTGCGTACTGGTCGAATTTTGAAGGAGACAGACTGTAATGCCGCGGTGATTTGGTCGATCGCTACATGCCCTGACCAGAGAACACTTGCTTTGGGATGTGACGACGGCACTGTTGTCCTTTTAGACATCTCTGGTGGTGTCGGATCTTTGGAACACAAATTGTTTTTACAAAGACAGGACGCCCGAGTGCTGTCTCTGTGTTGGGTCAGCGATGACAAGGTTGTTGGTGGTTGCGCTGATGGTCGTATAAGAGTCTGGGATACTAGTGACAGACGACTTCTGTCTACAATGAGGGTCGACAAGAGTAAGACAGAGAGTACACTTGTATGGTGTGTTATCCATCTACCACAGTGCAACCAGATTGTCTCCGGAGACTCTACCGGTGCCGTCAAGTTCTGGGACTTACAACACACAACTCTGTTACAGAGTTTTAAGGTCCATGAGGCCGATGTTCTAACCCTAACCACAGACCTGGCAAACGAATCAGTATTTACGGCAGGTGTGGACCGCAAGATCTTTAAGTTCCAGCAAGTTGAACACCAGAACCAGAAGAAATGGCTCAACGTCTCCAATAGACTTTTCCACTCAAACGATGTCCGTGCCATGGCATCGTATGAGTCAAAGAACTTTGGATTCCTTGTATCTGGTGGTGTTGAGAAAGCAATTGTAGTCAGCGGACTTAAATGCTTCACTGATGGCCAGTACCGCAAACTCAGCACCACCCCACAGAAACAGCACGTAACGCTAAACAAACGTGAGAAGTTTATTGCAATGTGGCAAGATCAGACCGTAAAGATATGGGGATTAGTGCTAAAACCAATAGTTGGGGATAATGATGATGATGCTATTGGTGATGGTAAAAAAGAAGAAGAAGAACACGGTGATGATGATGGTGAAGAATTGACAGAGTCTTTCGAACTTGTATCTAAACTCACATTGGCCGATGAGGAGAATATTACAACTTGCTCTCTTTCTGAAGATGGAACATTACTAGCTGTTGGCCGTCTGAATACTACAAAACTCTTCCATCTCAAACCAAAGTGCAAGGGATCAAGCAAACTTGCGGTATCAAAGTTTGCGTATTCTTCTCTTAATGCATTCGGTTCTACTCAATTGGCTTTCTACGGCAACACACACCTCATTATTACAACTCCTGAAAATGGGGTTTTAAAATTCTCGCTTGAAGATCCAGAATCTTCACCTGTTGAGTACATGCTTTCCGAATTACCACGTCTCAAGACAAAGCTTCCTTACTCCGAGAATATCTCCAAGATTACAGTTCACCACTCCACTCTTGTTATTGTCCGTGGTTCTGCTGTTGACACCATTGACTTAGATGCTACTGCTGTCGAAGAATCGACCCCATTCGTTAGACTATCTAGTACGATCTCGCAATTGACTGTCTCACCATCTCGTGAAACTTTGATTGTGATCACGAGTGAGACAAAGATTTACGAGTTCTCATTGGCAACAACTCATCTCACCCCATGGTGCAAATCAAATTCAGAGTTTTTGCCACAACAATTCCTTTCACTGGCAGATCCAGTCCTCGGATGCTTCTTCAGTATGAGGTTGTGGGTCTATGGTGCGTCATGGATTGCATGGTTTGATATGGATCGTAATGTTCCTATGAAGAAAGCTCACAAGGGAAAGAAACGTGCGCATAATGGCACTCTTCTCATCGGCCATAATACTGACATCATACCTGCCGATGATGATGACGAACTGATGAGCGATGCTGATGATATCATTGAGCCTGATATCCAGGAGAGAGAAAAGAACGCAAAGACTGACAGCAGTGCCTACGCGTTGACCCAAAAATACCAAGGTGTTTTGCTTGCGGAGATGATGGAAGATGATCAGATGGTTATTGTAGAGAGACCATCTTCTGCTCTGAAACAACCTCCAGCATTCAAGTTGCAACAATACAGAGTTTAAGTAGACTAATAAAAGCTATATTAATATGTTCGGTATTGCGAAGTAAGCACGCAATATACAGCATAATTCATTCCTAGTCAGCTTTAAAGAAGAATTGGACGTAATATTCTTTCAGGTCTTCGTCCCAATATCCCCACTCTCTCGTCACTTCCTTTGCCTCGACCTTAAATGCCACATTCTGATAGGGCTCTCCATGGACAACCAGATATTGGAACTTCTCCTTTTCAAGTCCATGATCCACTGACTGTTCAAAAGCGCTCATAAATCTGTGTAATGGTACCTCGTTTCTCGCTAGCTCGGGGTACTTTACTGTTATGAGCATTCCCATCTCCATCGTTTCCACATCTCGGATCTTCTTGACTCTATACGCGGGCTGTCCAATCTTGGTATAGGTCTTCTTCTGCACCCCTGAAATTCCAGAGTTCTGCGATTCCCTTTCAGTAGCAGAATCCTTTTGGTCTAGTACGCTTCGCCTATGTAGGTTCTGCTGGTGTTTCCTGCCTTGTATATGTGAGATGTAGTTTTCGGGTGAATTGTGTATTGTACGGCATAGACGGCACTCCAGTTGCCCAAGATGATTCTTAAACACGTATGGATCTGAGTCAATGTTGAACTGTGAGTTCAGAATATTTGAAAGATGTTTCCTACGATGAATGTTCTGTTGAGCCTCGGAGGCTACTCCTCCTCCTAGAGCGATGCAATGTGTTAGTGTAAACGCCCAGTTTTTGGTAAAGCAAGATCATAAGAAAAGAAGCCAAAATAAGACAAATGAAAACACATACCTCCTTTCTTGGAGCCAATACGGTTCTGGTAGTCCATACTGTAGGGGTTCCTGTCTGAAAAACCTACGAAATGATGTCAGATATTGTTCACTAGGCTTTTGTGAAAACTGTAGGCTGCGAGAAAATGGTGTCCGGGTTAGTAATAGCTAGTGTGTTGGTGGTGTTTGGGTGTTATTTCTTCCTGATGGTGCGAGATCTCCGAAGAGCATCGACTGCGGGACATTACGGACAATGAGATAGCAACAAATACTGATAAAGAACGAGTGAATTGGATTGGAGAGTACAGCAGTGAAGAAAGAACATCCTCATTTAGAAATGGCCAAAAAGAAGAAGAGACAGGGCTTTAAGAAGAGTGCTCAATGTGTTAGAGGGAACGAAGAACAGGCTGTGCCGAGTAACGAACAGAATGGAGACGAACAGCGTCACACTTGCGAAGATGAGCCACAACGGAAAAAAGAGGGTGACGAGAAAGATGATACAGGAGACACTATCGATCATACTACTGAAAATGGATTACTCGCCTTGGTTATCGAAAAACCCGAAGGAGAACCGAAAACTGCCAATGACAAGGCTAACGATAACGACGATCATGTCATGGGGCAAGAACAAATGGAGGATAAAGCAGAGAACCAAGAAGGACAAGGTCAAGAAGGAGAAATAGAAGAAATGTCTGATGGAAGCGTTAGCCTGTCTCCAATAAAGTCAGCATCCACAGTGAACTCTTTGGAAGAACACCAAACAGTTGAAAAAGCAGAAGATGTTACTAGCCAACTAACTCCAAAAACACCAGAAGAGGCTCAAAGAGATGACTTCCAGGATGCTAACCCTACGACTGATGAGGAGAAGGAAAACCAACAAAAGACTTCTGAAATGGGCAGAGAAACTCAAGACAAGGAAAACCACCACAACAATAACAATAACGAAGACAACAACGAAGGTAAGAATGATGGCGACGACTCATATAATGATACAAGACCCCTGGCAGAAAGCACTCTTCATACCGAGGAATCCCAAAAACAAGGTGAGTTAAATTCTCCCTACAGCAATCCTCAATCAGAAAACGAACTCACCACGAAGAGCCCCACTGATGTTGAAGATAACCAACCCATGAAACCACCTGAAAATGTATCTCCTGAGAATGTACCTCAAGAAGAGCCGATGAGGAATGAACTTGTTTCAGCTATAGAAGGGCCATATACTCTTTCATATCTACACTTTGAAATCCCCCCATCTCTTGGTTTAATGTCTTCGATATGCCATTACAATGACAACATTTACATCGGAACATCACTAGGGTATATTTTGTCCTACGTACCTCTGCCAGGCTCCTCTCAGAACGAGTACGTGCTTACATCGCAAGTGGCTTTTCACTCCACACGACAGTTCCCAGTTACAAAGTTCCTTGCTCTTCCTACCCTCCAGCTTCTCCTGTGTCTCTCTGGGTCGCTCCTTCAGTGTTTTTCACTACCAACGCCATCGCTACTTTCCATTGGTCGTATCAAAGATGTGGAAACTGTTGAGCTGGACCTCGACCACCGGGCCAAGTGTGATGAGAATGGAGTTCATGTAGTTGTGATAACAAAATCTCAAATTAGAGTTGTAAATGTTACAAAACAAGCTTTGAGACTTGTCAAGGATATCAAGATTGGTGTTATGTGCGGCAAGCGAAGAGGTGACCGAATAGCTGTTGGTTCCAACCAATATGAGTTCTTGGACTTGAATAAAGAGTTCAACAACCGTACGCAATTATTTCCTGTCAATACTGCTGGTATGGATGATGCAAATTTACGCCCATTTGTTGAAGGTGTTGGCACACAGGAGTTTTTGCTTGTCTGTGGGACAGGTAAAAACGAGCCTGCTATGGGTTTAATTGTCAATTTAAAAGGCGATGTCTCTAGGGGCACAATTCCGATGCTATCATATCCTGATTATGTGATTACTGAAGAAGATACTGCTTTCACTGTTACTGGTAGCAAAATCAGATCATACTCGCTTGATGACCAACGAGAGATTCAGAACTGGATCTTTAGAGGCCCTGTCAAAACCATGAGAATACACCCATTGGATGTTAATGCGGAAGGCCTGGCTAATTTGATTATGCTCAAGTCCATAAACGAAAAAAATAATACCGAGAGAGAAGTAAAAGAATTGGAGTTTGCCCAGAAAATCTCTCAAGTCAAATCTTCAATTGTTTGCTTCTCTGACGACTTTGTACTGCTGCTTGTACCCCAATCAAGGCTTCAAAGACTTCAAAATATTACCGACCTCAAACTACTTGAGAGGGAACTCGCATTGAGCAAGGCTACGACAGAGATCACAGTTATTGAAGTGGAGTATCTAAATCTTGAAGTTTCACTTTTGAGACTCTTGAATCACAGATACGATGAGGCTTTGGAACCTTGGACAAACGGAACACTTGACCCAAGAGTATTGATATATGCATTTAACTACGAAATATTGGGTGAAGTCTACGTATTTGGTGGCTTGATTCCATTTTTAGAGAAGGTCAAGAACTCCATCAAGGAGACGGCATTTAAGAACTTCTTTGAACTGTTTTTGGAGAGATGGTTGTGCAAAAGTTCAGTTGAAAACAAGGAAATCTTAAGAACTTTGGAGAGAACATCGGTACTCTATCACATTGATAACCAACAACAGCTCATACAGACTTTGCAAAGCATTCACAATATTAATGTCATACCGATTTTGGAATCGCACCACAAGCATCTTGCTCTTGCCCATATCTATACTGAACGTTCTCCTTTAACGGCCATTGCTATCCACAGAGACCTTGTTGACAGCAAGATCACGGACTTGGGATTTGATCGATCCGAATCCCTTCATACCATTTGTGAGCTTGGAAATATGGCGGATGAAGAGACTAGGAGAGAGACCGGTATGTGGCTCCTCAAACACGACGCAAAGCTTGCCATTAGCTTTATGAACTCTTCAAAGCTCTCGTTTCACTCTTTGCAGTCTGGAGTGAACAGAACAGAAGAAGCTAGAAATGTCATTGAGTCAATCGATGATATTGACTTGACGTACGAGTATATGAGTCAAGTCTTTGTTAGTATGGGTCAAGAAAAGATGAAACTTGGACTGAAGAAAGGTTTATACAAAAGCATGCTAAGACGACTAGTTTCCTCCGAGAGAACAATGAAGACTGAGACTCAAAAGTTGTAATCTCTTTTTAATGATTACCTACGATAAAATGCATTTATATCTCTGAAATAGTCATCCTTTAACATAAGCGTACCAAATTAATCATCTATAATGATGCCATATTACCAAAAAGAACGCTCTAAATCCTAATATTCATTTCTCCAAGTGAGGTCTCAAGTTTTTCCAAAAACTCCGAGCTCTTTTCATCTTCTTCCCAACCATCATCAGCTAGTATCATCTCATCTAGTCTATCCTTTTCAGAGTTGATACTCTCATCTAAAGCGTCACTTTGGATTTTCCAGCCCTTGGCTGCAGCTTTCTGCTTTAGCTTTCTAATGTCAGCAGTATATCCCATCTCCTGCAATCTTCCAAACCAGAACTCGCCTTGGTCATCGTCTTTCAAAGCCAACCCTGCAAGTAAGTTGAAATCAGGTTTAACCTGATACTTTGCCATTAGATCGGTAAACACGTCAAACATCTTCTCACCAGCACGACAACCATGGTGATAGAATACATATGCAACCAAACTTTTATCAAAACGAGTTGGCTCACAAGTGTCTAAGAAGTCTGTCAAAATCTCCAGGGCTATCGAGGGCTTTCTTGCTCTAATGGCTGCTTTGACGAACAATTCCATAATATATGAATCCATCGTCTCAGGATCAAATGGGGTATCCTTCTGAGCTTGGACGACTTTCAGTTTGTATCTTTGGTATAGATTCATAATATTTACCGGCGATGCGATATTGTGATGCTCCATGTACGCAATCACGGAAGAGTAAAGCTCTGTTAATGAATGCTTTGTTGGTAGAGTTTCAGATTGGAAGTAAGGATCAAGATTCGCCACGGCAACTTCCTCTTTCAGAGTATGACCTGCTCGTAAGGATTTCTCATATATTATCTTGGTAATTCCGAGCTCATCAATGACTTCTCGGGATTTTGGAAATACAGCAAGAAAGTGAGCAAGTACTATTCTTGCATCGTTGGGAAACCTCGTTCTGATGAACTTGATGAGTTCGTTAACGACGATCAATTTGGAAGAAGTATCTGGATTCGGAAAAATGACAGGGAGCTTTCTCAACAAGGAAAGTACAGCATCATACTGACCCTTTTTCCTCAAGGATGTAAGCAAAATGGTGTAAAAACTTATCGTCGCTGGGACGTCGTTAGCTTTCATAGTCTTCAAAACAGCTAAAATTGACTTATAGTTCCACAAACGAACAGCAACGTAGGCTATCATCTCATACAACTGGCAAGTCATAATATTTAAAGATTTTTCATCCTCACAAAAACGTTTTTCATATGAGAACCTAGTGATCATAAGCTCGAGGTACCTTGAGGCCTCTTCACGGTTTCCATATCTGATGTGTCTTAAAAGGATCTGTCTGATCATTCGCATGGAATACGCCAGAACAAATTGTGTCATAAGGCTTCTTTGCTTAATTTCATTTGGCTCCTCAAGCATATGGGACCATTCGTATATACTTTTCTCCTCTGGTGTTCCATTTCTAAGTTTGTAGCGCAAGGGAGCAAGTTCTTCAACTGTGACATTCACTCTGCACTGGAGAAGTATCTGCCATAGCTCAACGTTTCTTTCGGCTTTCAGTGTACACTTTAGCAAGGCATAATATGCACCTCTATCAACCCTCAATTGTCCTTCATACCCTATGAAAGGGAAGACTCTGTGAATCAACCTTAAGTATGTAATGGCATCATCAAGAGCCTGTGTTCGACTTTTCCCTTGGCTTGACCTCAGAATACGTTTCAGTTCGTACGAGACTTTACCAGCAACGGCTTTCGAAGAACTACCAGCTGAAATAACCTGAGCAACAAGGTTGAGATCACTACCGAAGTGTTGTCTGAAGGTCGAGAATTGGATCTCCCGAAGAGCTCGTGAGAGCTTACCAAAGTTGATACCGGTGTAATTACCGTCATATATTTGTCTGAGTTGATCTCGTGTGCGTTCGATCATCTTGTTTCTGGTATCCGTACTTGATATACGGTGTGATTTTACAGCGATCGTGGTATAAGAGTTTGAAGTAGGTCGTGTCTGTGCTGTAGAGCTGTATCGTGTTGAAGTGATGGTTGGAGATGCTTGTACAAAGTGAGTGCCATGGAGTCTTCTCGTCCCAATAACACTTGTTCGAAGCTCGCATAACGAATGTTTTGGTAAAAGCCCTACTCTGGTCATTTTATATACAAGAAGAGAAGAGAAGAGAAGGAGAGTAATAAAGGACTCTATTGATTATCCAGAAGACAACTGTACTTAGAAGAATCTCTATGTGCCGCCTCTTCGGTGTAGACGAAAAAAAGGAAGAGCGTAATTTACAACCAATAACTTCACGCGTACCACTCTTTTTTATTACAAACAGGAAGAGTTAAGTTGATTTCCAAACCAGATTACCTTTTAAAGCAAATATATATAACAGAAAGAGTAAGATTATCAATCGGAAATGGAGGAACCATCGTAATAACTGTAATGCTTATTCCAAATCGGGATCTTCTAATTGTGGTCTCTGTCTGCGTTGACCGCGTAGACACCTACATCAGGGTCTATATCTTGGATTCCCAACAAGCTTTCCTTAATACTTGGCACATCTTTATGACCCAAATCCCAGCCGAGCTTTTCACTGAGGTACGTGACAACTTCATCACAGTACCCTAAGAACGTCACGTCGAAGTCGGTATGTGTGATGTCGTCCTTGTTGATGAGGATCTGCGGTACGCTTTCTGGAACCATATTAACAATGTTGTTGACAGGAGCTACTTTGAGCGATGTGCCAATACAAATGACCATATCACACTCTCTAGCATCGTCATGGATGTGGTCGTAGAACTTCTGTGGCAAGTCTTCGCCGAAGAATGTGATATCCGGCTTTAAAACGCCGTGATCACCAACGTAGTCATCGTTATTGATCCGGGCATCTCGCTTGGACTTGCACTTTGGACAGATCGGTAACTTTTGATCTCGAATCACTTGGAAGATCTTGGAGCCCTTGAACACCTTTTTACAAGTGCGGCACGTTGCTGTGGCGAAAGAGCCATGGCACTGGATGTACTTGTCCTCTGGAAGGCCTACTGCAGCCTCAATGTTGTCGATGTTCTGTGTGTAGTTTCTCAGCAGCTTGCCTTTGTCGCTAAGAGCCTTGATGAAGGCATGAGTCGGTGTCCACACGCCTTCAGGGGGCAGAACCATGTGTGCAACTTGGTAGAAGATATCAGGGTCCGCACGGAAAGTCTCAAGGTCAAACACTTGTTGTGGATCATCTAGGTTCAGTCCTTCGACGTTGGCGTAGATTCCCTTAGCGGATCTGAAGTCTGGTATACCAAGCGATGTCGATATGCCAGCTCCTGTGAGAACAAGAACCTTGTTAGCCTTAAGAATAGCTTCAACAGCCTTCTCCGGAGAGGTGAATTCTGGGTTTCTGGAGCGGGTGTACAGCGTTTTATTGATGGCTTTCTGTAACAGTTTGACGCTCTTGGGGAGATTCTTCTCATCGTTGATATCCTTGTCCAGGGATGCTGGGAAGAAGCCCAGCAGTACTGTTAGGTAAAGGATATCCGAGCACCGTGGAGACTCTGGAAGATACCGTTCCAAAAACGCATTCAGACCTTCCTTCTTTAGAATGTGCTTTGCTTCTTCACTCTCGGACTTTGTTACCTGAGGAGCTTCCCAGTGGCCATCCACCCAGCGCCAACGCTCTAGCGAGTTACAGGACCGTGCCTTGTCCGTAGAAGGAATATCCTGAGGTACATCGTTCGCAGCGGTTTTTACAGCCTTTGATATGCTTTCTGGGGTCTCTTCAGAGTCCTCACGTTGGCGCTTCTTGTCCATGGCACAGGCGGAAGAACAGAAGGAGTAGTGGAACAGCAGCAGAACAAACAAAGAAAAGAAGAAGAAGAAGCAGAACCACTAACAACAGTACAGAGACCACACGGAGTACTAACAACAACAAAAAATCAGTAGCAGCACAAGCTTTGCAAGCCTTATTCAACCTCTTTGAGCTCTTCATGGTGGACCCCATACGAAAAGCTACGATGCCAGTCGGCCAGGGCCCACTGACTAGTTAATGACACATATTAATATTGGCAGATTACCCGTCCCATCAACTTTTCGCGAATTCTTTTGTTTACGTTTCTTTGTTTACCTCTTCGCGCTTCTAAATAGTGCGATGGAGGAACGACGACAGCGGCTATTGACCTGGAGAACCGTTTAAATACGCTCAGAAGCACTTGAAATCACCTAGAGAAGGCATAAAAATCCCGTAGAGAGGATTCCAGAGCACATTGGAGCCCTAACAAGCACACAAAATCACACACACGATCGGACCGCCATGGCAGCAGTTGCGAAGCAGGCACAGAGGATGGTGAGGAAGCTCCAAGAGCCAGAGCAGATCCAAACAGCACTGGCACAGGTATTCCAGGACTCTCAGCAGTCGTTAGCAGGTCACCGCAAGCAGGTACAGATCATAAAGGCGATCCAGGGACGAGCTGCAGAGCTGGAGTATGAAGAGTCGTTCAACTACTACTTCTGTCAGCTAATAAACAAGGTGCTTATGCTGAAGCGCACAGAGCCAGTGGGCGACAGGATCGCCAAGCTCGTGGCATCGTTCATGCTGAGCCTGCAGTCGGACTACGAGAATGATGACGACGCGAATGATGACGACTGTGGGAGTAATGAGCCTGATGATAACATGTTCACGCGGTTTGTTCACTACTTCATCTCACACCTGTTGCGGGGCATCGGTGCAAAGGACAGGAACGTACGGTACCGTGTGGTACAGCTGCTGGACCTCTCAATGAGTGGCCTAGGTGAGATTGATAACGATATGTACGAAGTTCTCATGCTTCAGTTGGATAAGAGACTTCACGACAAGGAACCCAGTATCCGCATCCAGGCGCTCAGGTGTCTAGCGCGGTTCCAGGAAACGGAGGAAGAACAGGGCGATGAGATTGATGACTGCACTCAGAAACTGATTACCGCCATCCAGAATGACCCCAGCCCCGAGGTGAGACGTGCAGCATTGCTGAACCTTGTGAAAACAAACGTAACGAAGCCATACATTCTAGAAAGAGCAAAGGACACAAACTCCATTAATAGAAGGTTGGTATACTCCCGCGTTATCAAGGAGATGGGTGACTTCAGAACGATAGACTCAAAGATTAGAGAGAAGATACTCACATGGGGACTCAAGGACCGTGAGGAGGCCGTGCAGAGAGCTTGTATCAAAATGTTTGCTCAAGACTGGTTAGCAACAATTGACGGAGACTTGATTGAATTACTTGAGAGATTACACATCACACGGTCCGAAATTGCAGAGCTTGCTATGAAGAAACTGTTTGATTTCAGAAAAGATTTGACATCGAAGATTACGTTTCCACCGGATATTTGGGAGAATTTGACATCAGAGATTGCCTTCTTGGCCAGGGCTTTCTACGAGCACTGCAGTGAAAACACTCTAAACGAGGTCATTGATGAGAATTACCCGGAGTCAGCACAACTTGCAAAATTGCTATCCAAATACCTTGAGAAGAGAAGTGTGTCTCCAAATACCGATGACTCAGAAGAACTCGATTTTCTTATTGAACAATTGCTGAAGATCGCTGTCGAATACGATTACAGTGATGAAATCGGCAGAAGAGCTATGCTACAAGTCATAAGATCTGCACTATCGAATGATTGCATGACGGAAAAGCTGATTGAGATTTCTCAACAAGTGCTACGAAAGCTATCCATTAATGAAAGAGATTTCTGTACTATGGTGACCGAGATTATCACTGATATTAGCGACTCTGGAGAGGGCAAAGATACACCGGAGAAGGAGAGAATTACAATGCATTGTCTCTATATCTGCAAGTCCATGCTGAAACTGTGCAACGAATCACTGAAAGACAATTTGTCAATTGACTCTTTGATTGACACTTTGATCAATCCGGCCGTTAAATGCCAAGAAGCGAAATTCAGAGCCCTGGGTATTGAGGCTCTCGGGTTATGCTGTCTGCTGGACTTGAACATGAGTATCTCACAGTTATACTTATTTGGCTTGTGCTTATCTCGAGGTGATGAAGAACTTCGCATTGTATCGCTCAAGGCAATCTTTGATATCTTGTCAGTTCATAGCACCAAGGTTTTGGATTTTGAAGATGGTGTAGATTCTTTGTCGTTTCATAAGTTGCTTTACCGGACATTGAAGAGTGATGATGTTCCAGCGTTACAGGCACTATGTGCCGAGGGCTTATGTAAGATGTATCTAGCCGACATCTTAACTGACGATGAGCTATTTGAGACGCTAGTTTTGACTTATTACAATCCTTCCAATACCAATAACCAGAGTCTTTTGCAAGCGTTTGCCTTTTGCTTACCAGTGTATTGCTTTTCGCATCCACAGCACCAAGAAAAGATGGCCAAAATTGCGGCCGACGCCTTTTCGAGATTACATAAGGCACATGCTGACGAGAATGATGGTGTCTCGGAGATGGTTTCGCCTCAAACAATATTGCTCCAGCTCATCCATTGGACCGATCCTTCCAATGTTGTTAATGCCGAGCACGACGACGTTGCCAAATCGTCGACGCATGTTATTCTAGTCACAGACTTATTGAACTCATTCCAAGAGATGATTACGCAAAAGTACCGAAAGCTGATTTTGATGGCACTCTCAAAATTCCAGATAGGTGATGATGTGAGCTATGAGGCGCTGAAGCAATTGAAGAATGCCATTGAAAGGACGAGGGAGATTGAGGATGATTTCGACAATGTATCAGGAAATGCATTTGATAAGTTCCAGTCGAGATTTGATTCTATTTTCGAGTTGGCAACCGAGAGACATGAGGAAGACCCAAAGAACAAGGAGTTCTCTGTAATTCTGGAGGAAGGCTCAGAAGATGAAGACAGTGAAGACATAGATGAGGATTACGAGAAGGAACAGAGCAGGATAATGGATCCTGTTGATAATGAGGATAAAAATGCAGAACAAGAGATGCAACTTGATGGTTTTAAACCAATCGAAGACAATGGAGTACCTGTACCAATGGTCGATACGGATGGCGATCTATCAATGGAGTGAGAAAAAAAAACCGCATACTATTTCACATGAGGTACAAGGACTTAGGGATAATGCCTCTCCAATACGAACCAATGACTACCTTCGTTTAGCTGATAAATAATATATTTACTAACAAGCCCGTGTGCATTGGTTATGTAATGGCTCTCGTTTAGCTTTTTTTTTTCATTTACGCGTCGTTCCGCGGCCCGGAACGCGTTGTTGTCTTTCCCTTTTTCTCTTCGCTCGTTTACGAGGTCGAAAGAATCTAAAAAAGCGGACCAAGTAAACACCTTTTTCTGTTCTTTACCTTTTTTGTTGTCTCCTCAGCTTTGATCGCATTAGAAAAGACCCTCTTAACAAAAGAAGATGAGTAACAATATTAAACAGAAGCAGGCTGACTTCTCCAAGGCCCTGCACGGTGAAAACTCTGCCTCGAGATCGGGTCTCGGGGCCATTCTTTCCAAGAATAAGGAGGCACAGAAGACCGCTGTTGACGACTACCTCAAGCATTGGGACGGCAAGACCGATACTGAAGCGGAGAATAGACGTCTTGAGGACTACAACCAGAGCACACACTCCTACTACAACGTTGTCACCGATTTCTACGAGTACGGTTGGGGTACTTCGTTCCACTTCTCTAGATACTATCGGGGTGAGCCATTCCGTCAGGCTACAGCTCGCCACGAGCACTATCTTGCTTCTAAGATTGGTATCCAGAACGGGTGGAACGTTTTGGATGTCGGATGTGGTGTTGGTGGCCCAGCTCGTGAGATCTGTAGATTTACAAACTGTAACATTGTCGGCTTAAACAACAATGACTACCAGATTGAAAAGGCCAACTGGTATGCTGCAAGATATGGTCTTGCAGGCAAGATGAAGTTTGTCAAAGGTGACTTCATGAAGATGGACTTTGAACCACAAACTTTTGATGCTGTTTACGCCATTGAGGCGACAGTTCATGCCCCTGTTCTCGAGGGTGTTTACAGTGAAATCTACAAGGTTTTGAAGCCAGGTGGTGTTTTTGGTGTCTATGAGTGGGTCATGACCGAAAACTATGATGAAAATAATGAAGAGCACAGAAAGATTGCTTACGAAATCGAAATCGGTGATGGTATTCCTAAGATGTACAAGGTTGAGGTTGCAAGACAGGCGTTGAGAAATGTTGGTTTCGAAGTTGAATTGGAACAGGATCTTGCCGACATGGGTGACGAAATTCCATGGTACTATCCGTTGACTGGTGAATGGAAGTATGTTCAATCCTTGTTCGATTTGTCAACTTTCTTCAGAACCTCTGTCGTTGGTAGAAAGGTTACCTCCACCATGCTTTCCGTGATGGAAAAGTTAGGTCTCGCTCCAGCCGGCTCCCAGAAAGTCACTGCGGCCTTGGAGGAAGCTGCTATTGGTCTTGTTAAGGGTGGAAGCCAGAAACTTTTCACTCCAATGATGCTTTTTGTTGCAAGAAAGCCATTGGATGCGAAGAATTAAAAGTAGCTACCAAGAACTAGAAAGGAAGCAAAGGCTGATTTTCTTTTCGCATGGACGTAATTAGGAGTTTTCTTTAATTCATTTGCTAATTTTTTTGGCTTTTTCGATATTCAATTTGATTTCCAATCCGTTTAAAAAGAAAATGTGTAGAAAGAGTACTTTGTGGTGCAGATAACCACAAAACTGTAAAAAACAGCAGTACACACACTGTTTATCGGAATAGAAGAATTTAGATTCTCTACAGAAGTTTGCTGATAATCAGCCTTGATCAATGGACGTTTGGGTTGAGTTGGGGAACGACACGAGCAGCCTGGAGCCAAATTCTTGCAGCTGCACCAGACCCGATTAATGTTTTAACCATTGGTTTGTCTAGGGTGGATCCTTCACCTTCCTGTGCTCTCTCTTCTGGGTTTGGGTCAAATCCTTTGACGGTACCGAATTGTTCCTTGACAAGTTCGTAGTGTTCTTGAGAGAGTCTCCAAACTTCAAACATCTGAAAATAGAGACCATCTCTTGGGTCGTAGTGGTACTTTCTGAAGAAGTTTAGATGTCTTGCAATCTCATTTCTACAGGCATTAGAAGTAGATTCGGGAGCTTGATTTCCAATGATCATCAAGTAATCAGCGAGACCTTCGATGAGGAGTTGGATGAAATAGGATGGGTCTCTCCAGAAGCGTCTCTCTGACTCCACCCAATCACGACAAAAGATCGATTTGTTTCGGTTTGTCGCAGCCGCAGCTAGTTCATTTGCATGGTGAAGCCACTTCCCATCTTTGGTGAACTCGTAGAGTAAACAACAGGCACTCAGGGCCGTTCCAGTGTTGTAGGTCCACTTCATACCATTTGGGCTATCGCTGTTCTTATCGATACCATCAACAACAGTGTACTCGTCCTTGTCAAGCAAATGCTCCATAAGCCAGTCGATGCACTGGGCACCAAACTGGATGTATGACTGGGCCTCATTAGGAATGAACTTAGCCAGCCGTAAGCATGCAAGAGCAGTTTCATTCGTTGAGATGGCACTGATATAAGGCTTATCTCTGTGCCACAAAACCCCTCCCTGCACCTTGGCACGCTTATCATTGTTCCAGCCTCCCATTAAGTACCGGACAAGCTCACGCCCACGATCAAGGTACTGCTTATTCTGAGTGACTTCATATGCAGTGATGAGTGTGCTTGCAACTTGAGCGTCGTCATCATAGTAGATGTCACAGTTACCGTTGAAGTTCTCAACAGCACAGTAGCCATAATACTGGGGCGACCGGTAACGGTACAAAGCGTTGATGGTAGGGTCAATTAGAGGACCGAGCTCGTTAGGGTAGAGTCTAGCAGCATCGACAATTGCCTGGGCAGCAACAGCAACAGACCAGACGTTGAATCTGTTATCGTCACCGTACGTTCCTGAGCACTTTGGGCGTGGTGAGATGAAAGTACCCTTTTCCGGGTTCCAGAAACGGCCCCAGAAGTTTCTCACAACATTATAGCCTTCTAAAGCAGGATTTGTGACAGCACTGTTCGCATGTGGAGTCATTGAGAATTCTTCTAGAGTTTTATCTGGTGCTGAATGATGGCAGTTCGCTTAGCAAGCAGAAGGGGTGAGTTCCAATCAGTGGCGGGCAAAGGAGCCAGAAAGGAGTCAACTGATTCTGTCAATTGAGCTGGGATGCCTTTAAACAAACAGGACAAGTTGTTTAAAAAGCTAAAGCTCTTCTTGTAGAGTTCCATGTCTACGGGGAAATGCTATTTATTTATATCGCAAGTCATGAAATTCAGGTTGTGCAGCCCTGTTCTGCCCGCGTGGGCTGAACAATTGCGTGGGCGTAACAACTATAAAAAAAGACAGACGTCATACGTCTCTGGGGATATTACACGCCTATGCGTAAGCATCTATAAGTACATAATACTCTATAGTACTATATAGTATATGCCAAGGACATATACCCATGCACCAATGCCGGAGAACCGAGAATCTGAAATAAAGGCCTTGAAGTGTGTGCTGGAGCTGCTCCAAGGCGTCGAAAAGGTGACTGCGAGTCTTGCACGAGACGCTGAGACTGTGGCATCAAACCACAAGAAGTTGGTGAAATCATTAACAAAGCTAAAGGAAAAGACAATGGAGATATAGAAAACCAATGTGCTAGACGATTTTGCCCATGAGTTCTTGGTGTTCGAGCCCGTCGTCTATCCAGACCTCACCAATACGTATCACAATGCCCGTACACACAACGCTCGCAAGAAATACCTTATCGAACCAGTTATCTACCATGCCCATCTCAAGACCTGTTGTTAGCATCAGCTCGCTCAGCTTGGACTTCATGCTCTGTGTCAAGTTCGACTTGAGAATCGTTATCGTGGCGATACAGTAGATCCCCATGAGTTCTGCAACAACGAGGTTTTTGATGACACTTACTGACTTTTGGTTTTTCTTTGTGGACATGGAGGATGAGTCCAATCTACTGAGATCGATCGGCAGAAATCGATAGAGGTGTGTGAGGGTCATGAAAACACCATTGAACGAGCATATGAAGAGAACACCTGAAATGACGAAACTGAGCTGGTTGATAAGGAACTCCTCATCATCAACAGTATAGAAAATTTCGGTTATGTGCGACAACGTTAGCACAAGAGGATCCGATTGCGAAGTATTGATATCATCGACTCTGATGTGTTGTAATAAATGCACAATCGTCACTTGTGAAATCTTGAAGATACAGTAGAAAGATACCGTTCGTGAGATGAGGTTTGCGAGCACCTCTTTGTATGTTCCACCCTTGCCCTGTTTCAGTGATCCCTGATCAAGCGATTGCTGTGCCCGTAGGAGCTTCACAAAGATATCGTTCTTGATCATTTTGAGAGAGTTGATTTCGGTCTTTAGCATACTTTGCTTCGACGGCTGATTATTGAAGAATGCAAGAGCTTTCAAATCGAGAAACGAGCTCTTGGGCTTGATGTTTGTTCTCTTGTTAATAACGGTGTCGCCATTATTGTCTTCTGGCGTGCGTTGATAATATTCCAGCTCCTTGGCAACAATCATATTCTCTGTGTTTTGTAGAGACTTCTCTAGCGATTGTACTTTAAACAGAGCTTCTTCTGCGGTGACTTTTTGCTGTGGAGTGAATTTCTTGTAGAGGCAATAGTACACGGTAGAGAAGGAACCAACACCGTTAAGAATAGCTATCAGCGTAACGCCAATAATGCTTATCCTCTGAACGTAATAGGACATGAAACCCGCACCACCAACAACGTCCAAGTCCGTGAGAGAGTACGACCTCGACACAAAAACTAGCCATGCGACGAGTAAAGACCCACTCGTAACGATTTTAGTTGAATCCTTATCTAGGATCCTCGATTTGAACAGTTTGTTAACAAGAAGGTAACACATCACAGCGGGCTGGACAAAGACAAGACACATGACGATCGTGAACAAAAGAAGATTCCAAAAGTAGTACTCGAGAGAAGTCTTGCTAGCGATGTCTCCATTGAGATGGACCAGCACAAACTCGATGATAACAACAGTCGACGTCACAGTCACAGTAAACGCGATACGAGCCACCTGTTTGATGACCTCGACATGCTTCCTCGAGCTTGAGTCGTCCTCGGATGCTATCAATTGTAGAATGTTGGAAGGAGATGCTGTTGATAGAAGAGGTGGCATCGGGTTCGACACGCTGTTGAGAGTTTCAAAGAGCTTGACGATGTGTATCCAAGTGTACCGATACGTGTGGTACCCCACGATAACCGTGGACAGACAGTAAATCACCAAGAACGTGAACATCACCAGCACATTACTCCACAACTCTCTATGTGGATTGTCCAGAGATTATGATGATTTATGGTGACCTTGGTATTAAACATAGCAAGAGCGTATCGAACGGGTTCGTGGAATATGGTAAAGGCAACATACAAATTTTTTTACCATACCCGAGCTCAAAACCCTTAATCAGAGCTGTTCTGTATCGTAGTAGCTAGGTTTGTGAATCAATAAGGACCCGAGAACAACAAAATGGGTAGTGTGGATAACCCTGATGATCTTGATGACGGACTGGACTACCTAGTGGATTCTGAGGAGGAAGTCAAGGCCGTTGAGATCCGTGAAGATGAGTCTGAGGACGAAGAAGTGGATGCGAAGAAGGAGGTCCTGGAGGATGAGAAGAAGGGCAAGAAAAGACGCAAAACAGACGATAAGTTGAAGGAGAAGAAACGGGCGAAGATGGAGCATGATGTTATGAAGAAGAAAAACGTTGCATTATCTGATTCAATCACTCTGGCGGAGATCTTCACACAGATGCTTGTGAAGAACGATGCGGATACAACACAGCTAGACTACTTCAAGAAGAGCGATTTTGTTGACGCTTCCAAGTACAAGGAGAAACGCACGCTAGATAACTTCAAGGACTTCTCTGACAAGTATAACAAGGGCCTTACGCTTGTTGTAGCGATCAGCAGAGTGCGCATTGGAGATCTGTTCAAGGCGTTGGGACCCAAGTCCAAGGCCATCAAGGTGGGTAAAGGGTATAGGTTCGAAATGAAAGACGACACGAGGTACGTTATAGGGACTGTGGAGAGACTTCTTAGTCTTGATTTCGGGAAATATGAGGTGAAGTCACTGATTGTGGATGCCTCATATCACGACTTGAAGACCCATAGTGTTCTTGATGAGCCTAAGCTCACACAGCTTGTGAAGAAGTTCCATGGCACAAAGACAATTCTTTACTGATTGATAAGGGAAGACGTAAATAGAAGATCAAAATACCAGAAAATTAATAAATAGAACAAAAATAGCATTGTTTGCACCTTTTAGCTGCCTTCGTATTACGTCGAGCCCGTAGTTGTGTTTATGTTTTTCCGAATCGGGAAATGTGATGGAGTGCATATAGCAGAAGAGCGAAATGAGCCCGAAATTCATACGCTCTTTCCCATCAACACGCAACATATAGGAGAGAAAAGAACCACAGAAGATGGGCCATTCGACACATCAAAGTGTGGTATCGATGACGACGTCGGACTTGCTAATATCTAGCAAAAAGACGTCTTCTTTAGCACATCTGGAGCACGAGGCAGAACAGGATAGAAACAGACTTGAAGGTATGCTGGAGGAGTATAAGAGCACAAACGATGGAATTCAATCGGGCGTGGAATCCAATTCAGCGACGACCAATGAGGATGATTACGTTGATGCAGACGACTTCATTGTGAACAAATCGAACACTCACAGCAAAAACAGTTCCATTGATGTTGGTGAGAAGACTGTCGTTACTCCTGGTGATGATCATGGTGATCATGACGATAATGATAATGGAGAAGAAGATGATGCCGAGGACTCCATGTTGGAATCCCCTAGTACTGTGTTTCAACAAAGAGCTGCTACACCTCCAGAGAAGATGATCAAGGTCGAAGTCGTGGACAATGACCAGGACGACTTGGAAAGCGGGTTCGAGTTTGAGAAGCCTCGAAGCATCAACATCGCCGGTCTCCACTCTTCCAGTGCACTTCCTTCACCTTCACTATCGATGAACAGAAGATCCATCATCTCCGAGTATGCTGGGAGCATCCATGAGGCCAATACTGTTGCTGTCCCTACAGCAACAGATATTTCCCAGGAAAACACGAGCAGGCCATCCATTGTGAAGATCTCTCGTAACCCTTCAAAGTCGATGTCTCTCCATGAGAAGAAAGTATCAACAGACACGAACACTGCTAGTGGGTATGGTTCTGAAAAGTATCCAGATTCGTCTATCTACTCTGGTAAGGACTCTCAGTATCCCCAAGTGTCTGAAGGGGAACAACACGCCCACAACGGATCGACTGACACTTTCGACTTTGACGTTGGGCCATTGAACTCCAAGAAAGAGCACACAATGGCCCCTATTGAGAAACAACTGTTGACACCTATGAATCCGGCTATTCCCTCGAGATCCCCACGCAGACCCATCTCTTCTGTTGGTGTGAAGTCGCCAGAACCCTTGAGCTTTATAGAAGATAAGGCATCTAGACGCACAAAGTCTGAACAGATCAACACAAGTGTACTACCATTGAACTTCCAGGACACCAAGAAGAGAGAGGTCTCACAGGCCCGTCCTCTACCACCACCACCACCTCCACAGCATAGGATCATCACGCCAATTCGAAACCAACATCAAGGAGCAGGTGCTGCTGTTGATGATGGGTTTGTGACGGAAGACGAAGAAGAAGCGAAGAAGAAGAAGAAGAAACGGAAATCCAAGAAGCGTTCCTCTTTCAAGAAGGGACATTTCAACCGTGATACACTGGTGACATTGTTACAAGCGACAGAAGGGACCATCATTGGACAGGAGTTCCAGGGGATTGGACTAGAAGCCCAAGACAAGCAGTTGGTGGAGCGACTAGTGGACTCGTTATCGAGACTCACAGCGGACATGATAGTTGATGGGGAAAGAAGGGAAGAGAGTGTTAAACGACTCAATCGAGCCATCAAGGCACTGGAGGGTTTCTAGGGTGTGTTTGTCTTTGTTTTTCATTATTCTATTCTCTTTTGGTCTCTTGGCTTTTCATTATTTCATTATTTCGGCCTTTTCATTCTTCCATTCTTATCTTTCATTATTTCATTTTCTTTAGTATACGTAAAGCAAATCTCTATAAAAACAGACGTTGATGAAAAAACAAGCAATACAAAGTAGAAAACTAAACAAACACAAGAGACACAGTTGAAGACTACGACAAAACCGAAGACTCAACATAGTCGAAGGCTAACAGAGTAGAAGACTAAGACAATGCCAAAACTAACACAAACTCGAAAACTAACACAATTCATAAAATGTTCTAATCCTTTCACGATTTACTTCTTCCAACCTTCAAACTCTTCACTCTTTTCAACAGGGAATTGCCAGTGTTTCCCTGCACGTTTAGCTTATCAGCAGAAGCACTTCTATTATGAGGAGGAGGAGGAGGAATCACGGTTGGTGTTCGAGGAACACTCGTTCCCTGGAGTCTCTGTCTGATGGACTTTTTTCTGCCCAGACTCGACGCAGTCTTATGGGCTTCTTCTTCAATGGCGCTCTGAGCAGCTGGAGCACCATCGAGGAACGTCGACGAGCCTAAACCAAGCGTTAGTTCGCCATGAACCGGCGTCGCCTTTGCATTCGCATCAAATGCGGTAATCTGGACATCGTTCTTCACAGCCGCAATGGTACTGTCAGAGTTGTTTGCACGGGAGAAGCCCGTTCTGGAGATCGAGGATGTGTACAGATCATCATCCTCATCCTCACGTCCTTGGATATACCGTAGTGTTGCATCCTTTGATACTGGCCCTGAGCCTCTGATGGAGTTGTTAGGCCCGTCCGCTGGGAAAGCAAGCACGGGAGCAGACTTCTGGTCCTTGTTTCTGTGCGGCGTACACGCATCAAACGGTCCATCGTGGTGAAATGCACCACCAAAGAGACCTGTAACGTCGAGTTTATCGATGGTATCCACGTTCTTAGCCGGCTTGACTTTTTCCTTCTCTTTACGAGACGACCGGTGGTCTCGACGGTGTCTGTGCTCCCTCGACTCCTTTTCAGGCCTGTGATCTAGGCGACGGTCTGATCTGTGGTCTGATCTGTGTTCTGGTCTCCGGTCTGATCTGTGCTCTTTGTCTCTGTGCTCTCTGTCCGCTCTGCGGTCGCTCTTGATGTCCCTTGAGTCCCTCTCAGACCCACGCGACGTGTGGTGTCTGTGCTCGGTTGACCGATGCGGCCTGTGGCCACCAGTACTCCCAGGCCATTCACGATGGACTCGGGTCTTGTGTTCTTCAACATACTGTTTCTGGGACGAGCTTGATGTTTGTTTCTCGCGTGGATATTCTGTTCTGGAGCGGCTACCAGCAGCTTCTTCGTATGACGGTGGAAGATCCTGTGCCGGTGTCTGAGATGGTGTTTGGGCAGATGGTTTGGCAGGGGCCTGTGCAGATGACGGGGCCTTAGCTGGTGGTTTGGCCGGTGTCTTAGCTGGTACCCGTGGTGGTGGCATCCTGTTTCTTTTGTTAGTACAGTGTTCTGTTCTGTGTTCTGTGTTCTGTGTTCTGCTCTTAGCGTGCCACGGGCTCTGCCAGTGAGTCTCTTCTTAGTCTCTTTGTATGGGCGACGCTGTCCGTATGAGTCCCTGTCTCCTTCTCTGTCGATCCCAAGACCCTGTCCGGCTGTCCAGTAGCTGATCTTTTGTCCAGTGTCCCAGAGTCCCGCCTTATAAGTGTTTGAGCATTCACATGAAACAGCAAACCACGACAGAGGCAAAAAAGACCATACCACAGATATAAAACCCATACAAATAAAATAAAAAACACAAGAGACACACACACCGGGTATATAAGCATATAACACACGGCAACACGATTGTCGTACACGTTAAAGGGCACACGTCACTGGGACTAGACTACACAGACACAGCCACGCGGCCAACGGGGTAAGCAAGCGCGGGGCGCTAATGTCCAGGCCGCGCCCTGGGCTGTCTGGCTGTCTGGCTGTGGTCTTGTTGTGCTGTCCTATCTTGTCTTGTGGTCTAGCTGTGCTTGTCTTGTTGTCTGTCTTGTTGTCCTTGTCTGTGTCCCAGTCCCAGTCCCTTGTCCGGCAGGCAGTTGTCTCAGCGCGCTCTTCGGCTAGTCCATGGGCCTGGGCCTGGGAAAGGCCATCTGCCTGAACAAACCAAGCCAAACCAGTACGCCATCTAGAATGCTAGATCAAAGAAATATCTGAACCAGTAGACAGTCAGTCCATAGAGCCTCTCCTAGCCCGTAGAAGTCGTGTGTTGTCCCTCTTACTCTTAACGTGTGGCCGTCGTGGCTGCCAGTCTGTGTGCCTGTCCCAACACCCCCGAGACAAAGTCTCCAGGCTGTGCCTCTTACAATACATATTCTCTCATCACCACCTTTGTTAATACTTACGAATTAGCAGGTCTGAAGAGATCGCCACTCTCATCATCCGAGCTGAAACTCAGCTGCGACTGGTTCTGGTGCACCCATGTGTTGAAGTTGGTGTCGATGTTGGAGTCCACTGACGCGTTCCGGAAAGGGTTGTTGGACGAGAAGGGACGGCTCGCGTGTCTCTGTCCGCCCTCCTGTGCTGAGTTGGCTCGATGGACAGACATTTTCACGTGTGTGTGAGTGAGTATGAGTTTGTCCCTTTGGCGTGCTGAATGTGTCCTTTTCCCTCTTACTATCCAGCCTTATGAATCCACGGTATCTCTTTAAGCGCTGCAACGTCCTTGTTGTTGTGCCGTTGCGCTCATATAGCAATTGGTGGTGGTTTCGCCGGTATGTTTGTGCAAGTTTGATTTTTTTCTGTTTGCGGGTTTTCGTTCGAATTCGGCCAGCTGTGTTTTTTTTATTTTCTTCCTGTTTTGTGTTTTTGTGTTTTCCTGTTTCTGCGCAGTTTTGCTTCTCTCGTTTGGGAGGAATTATCCTAGGTGATTGAGTATTGGTTATTATTGTGGCGTATTGGGCATTGGCTGTTATTATTGGGCATTGCTATTGCTATTGCTGTTGTTATTGCTATTGGTTTATTAATTCTTATTAATTCTTATTAATTCTCATTCATTTTCTTTGATTCTCATTACTCGCATCACTGTCGCTACTGCTGTATATCATATCTCACCCACTCATAGAATCCCCTCTCATGCTACGTCCCTACGCCCTATTGTCTCCGCGGCTTTCTCTCTCTCCACTGCCTATTTATTCGTATTATCTCCGTATTCTATTTCTTTCTAAAAACCTCTTCCTTCCTTTTATCTCTTCACATTTCAACACGCCTTCTTTTCTCAGCCTCCTGGGGTGTGTGCCTTTTGCGCTCCACTTGCCTAAACAGGTATCCGGAATGTGACACATACTTACAACCCTATGATAGCTTGGGAATGCTTGCGCTTTGTACGAACATCCTTGGAAAATAGCTTTTAGTGGACTTTATACGCACAAGTCAAGGCTTCGAAAGTGCAGAAGCGATAGACTATGTTGCACGACGGGTAGCGCCTATCGCCCCTGGTATTATAGCCCATAATACCTCCCACTTCCACACCCAAACGGTGTGCCAGTGGAGGTGCGGTTCCGCATATTACTATATATAGCAATCTGGGGGCAGTGGTCGATCGCTGTGATAGCTGTATACTTGCATGGCGTTATGCTTAATCCCTCCATACCGTGCCTTTGGCTTTTATTGTGTACACGGTGGTATCCAACCGTATAGCTTGCACTACTCGCATAGCTCTTGATGCTTGTGTAGTGTGTCCTTCCTGTACAGCTTGTAATGTGAACCCGCTGTCTAGTTTATCTAGCTTGAATAGTTTGCAGTATAGTCTGTCCAGATCTGATTATCTGGCATGTAGTATGCCTGGACCTGCTTTTTAATCTTATTTCGCTTGTTGAATAATAAACTGGGGTCTAAGAACTGTCCTTATTGCTTCGAGTGACTTTAGAACTTTGTCTAGTGTTGATATATATGCACATCTCCTTAGTGTTAGCTGTTTTCTCCTACAATAAATATATATAGTGCATTCGCAAGCTGTATTCCCCTACACGCCAAAATCGACTCCCTCTTTGCTGCTACCGAACACCAAGCATCATTCTAGATCTAGTATATACGCCACACACTAAGCTGTTAATTTTGCTTGGGAAAAACAGGTAGACTCTATATAGAATTAGTATATAGTGCAAACACATAATATAAAGTGATTTTACTGTATTGAATACCGGACAGGGCGATAATGGTTACGACCCGTCATAAAAGTTAGTATAGAAGTCGCTAGTTCCCCCTACATGCCATTACTATAGGCATCCATGTATATGTAGCTATCAATATATACGAGAATATACTGACATCCATATATCTATGCCATAGATATTCAGCTATTTGCTTCCACTACTCCTTATACTCCTTATACTTCTACTGCTTCTACCCATAACCACTCACACAATAAGAATTATAGAAATGAGAAGATTAGAGAAACAAAACAAAGCATATATTGAAGATCCTCAGTATCATTGAGTAATATTCTCAGCCTTCCAAATACTGGGGTATGGTTTAACACAAGTGTAAGATGAAAGAAGGCACTGCACACCCGTAGCCTCCTGTAAAGGGCCTTAGCCCGACAAAACGAAGATGATCAACTTCACAAAATCAAAGAGTGCATGATATGTTTTAATTATACACAATATCCTAAAAAGAAAATAGAAAATAGAACTGGAACCTCATAGGTATTGCTCCTTTACATTTAAATATCATCACGTGATACATCACGTGAAATTTATACTCTAAACACAGTCGTATATATTATGTATCTACATCTGTATATATACACACAACGACACTCACCGACGTTAGAGGTATATTAAAATATATCGATCTAGAACACCAGGAAACTTCTTTGCATCTTGCTTTATAACTTTATCATCCATAGTAATTATCTAGTGGGCCTTCCATCCCCGCGAACAATTCGAGATGTGCGATAGGTGGACAACGCTGGAAACATATCACCATTGTGAGCTTCTTAGAACCAACCAAGCCAATCGCCTGCGTTTAAGAGGATAATCGGCTTGTAGCAGCGTATTCTTAGGGCCAAAACACTTTCTGTGATTGCTTGGGCCAATTCGAATCATGCTGCGCAACCAGATCTCCCTGAGGCGTTTGCTCTCCACAAAACCGCCCAAACTGTCATCCACAACCTACGAGTACTCAGTTGCTCCAAATACATTCACATATAGATTACCGTCTGCTGACTATCAACATGATTCGGTATTCGCTCCATATTCTCCATTCACGCCTCTGTTTTCCACTATATCCCAACATCCTCTTAATAATGCTTCTCCTAAAGAGTTCTTTGATATCTTTCCAACTACAAACTCCACCAGGCTTTCAAAACGAACACAGAGACCAACAAAGGTTAAGATGTTAACCTCTGATTTTATAGAAGACTCTCTCTACAACCCAAACTATGGGTATTTCCCCACACAAGCGAAAATCTTTCAGACAGAGTCGCCTTTTAACTACGAGTCCTTGAAAGACAGTGATGATTTCATGAGTGAATGGCTGGCTCAGTACAATCGATCGATTGAAACATCTAAGTCTTTACAACTATGGCATACACCTACCGAACTATTTCAGCCTTTCTACGGTGAGGCTATTGCAAGATATCTTCTGATTAACTACAAACTGAATCTGTATCCATACAATGACCTCGTCATATACGAAGTTGGCGGAGGTAACGGTACACTGATGATGGATATTCTCAACTATATCAAACGTATTGATCCAGACGTCTATTCAAGAACACAATACCGTATAATTGAAATCTCCCGAAGCCTTGCAGAAAAACAAAAACAGAAATCTCTTCAACTCAAAATGAGGGACTGTGGACACGATGCTAATAAAGTCCAGATTGTGAACAAGTCGATACTAGAATGGGATGAAACCATTCATGAGCCTTGCTTTGTCGTTGGAATGGAGGTTTTGGATAATCTTGCACATGATGTTGTTAAATATGACATTGACACTGGTGAATGCCTTCAAGGGTACGTTGTGATCGATGAAAAAGGTGACTTTCATCAATTCTTTACCCCAGAATTGGATGAGTGGACTAAACTGTTCTTAGAGCTCCGTGGTGAAGATTTCCAAACGAAAGGAGATAGTAGATGGAAGCATCTCCTTGGTTTAGAAATGAAGGTTCATCCATTAAATGACTGGAAAGCATTACAAAAGCTGCGCAATTGGATATCACCTTTCCATAACTCTTTATCAGTCTCAGAGTTCATCCCTACACGTTTGCTGAAGCTGTTTTCGGTGTTGAACCAATACTTTCCAGAACATCAGTTGTTGTTTGCCGATTTTGACTCTTTTAATGGCCAATCTCAAGGTTACAACGCACCAGTGGTGCAAACAATGATAAAGGGCCAGATGGTTGCTGCTTCTACGTACATGGTGCAACAGGGTTATTTCGATATTATGTTCGCCACAGACTTTAAGGGCGCAAGAGACCTCTACGTTCAAGTGTGTGGTAAACTTGTTGAAACCTCAAAGCATGATGATTTCTTAAGACAATGGGGGGATTTAAAAGCTACAACTACGAAAAACGGTGAGAACCCATTATTGGACTTTTACCCAAACGCAGCATTTCTGCACTCATGAATATTTATAAACTACCACATTGCATATATATATATTTATAACTTAAGTTTGTCCATCGATCAACGACAGTGGAAATAAACGCATAAATGACCAAAAAAAAGGCAGAGGAAAGGTTATCTGAATAAATAATGGAAGGCTAAAAGGAGCTCCAGCTCCAATCAGCAGGAACATTCGACATTTCTCTTTTACCAACGCTAACCTCGTCAACTTGCGACTGTTCCTGGGATTTGTTACCTTTAAAGTCAGGCATCATGTCGACTTTAAAACTCTCAACAAGATAAACTCCCCATTGTTTCCCACACTGGAAACACACCTTGGAGAGGGTCCCATTAACGTCGTATTGACAATCATAAGAAAGCTTTGCTCTAGATAGTAGGCATTTGTCACAGAAGATCTCACCACACTTCCGGCAATGGTGGCGCCGGTTCATCAGCGAAAAGAGTCTTCTGCAATCGAAACACCCCGACGATGTTGAGTTGGGCTTCCAGTGATCACGGCTAAGAGGAATGCTCTGGTTATCACAGGGCTCATTCTGCTCCAGTGGAGTATCCAACGGACGAAGCACACATGGTATGTAATTGGGTGTCTTTGGATCTGTGACCGGTCTTATTGGAGTTAGTGCAAACCGAGGAGTCTTCTTCGATGTCAGGAGAGTGATGGAGTCTTCCGAGCTCTTCTTGGACGAGAGAGGAGAGATTGTTTGGGTCGTATCAGAGTTATTACCAGTAGTGCTTGTGGTAGTTGAAGCGGTGATGGTAGTATTTGTGCTTGTCTCGAAGTTCGAAATGACATTCACAGAGGTGATGTAATGAGAGAGTGTGTAGTTAGCTGCGGAAGTGGATGGAACTGGTGAAACGCTATATGAGCCAGATCCCAGTGAAACAGTGGCAGGATGGTACTTGCGGCTATTAGTAGGTTCCTGGGGCCCCTTTAGAGATGCTGGAATCGGTTGCTCCACAGTATTCTGATGGAGCATCTGGTGCTTTCCAATGTCGTCCAGCGACTTCTTAGAGGCAACAGCGAACTTTGGTGCTCTGATCTGTTCGTCGTAGTCCACGAGCGGACTATCGGCTGGGATCGCCTCGACAAGTGTATCTTGGTTAGAAAAGGTACTGTTTCGTAGTTGTGGTGTGAGAGAACTCGTATGGGAGCTATTACTCCCCGTGGACGACGTGGACGTTCTCTTGCCACATGAGTCTGGAAGGGTCGCTGATATCACCGAAAGCCGTTTACTACTTGGAGCTATGGGCTTCTTGGAGAAGCTGAACTGATCTGGGAACTCCATGGGGATTCCAGAAGTGTATTCAAAGCCCAATAGCTTTCCTTTTCGCTCGGTAGATGCTTTGTATAATAGGCACCACGATAAGAGTTAGGTACAAGTTGGTAGACGCTTTCCCTCTAAACGTGTATTCACCAAAGTTGTAGCAGAATCCACGTATTTCAAGGTGCACCTGTCACAACACAAGACCGTCCCTGGGCGCAGCTGATAAGTAATCTGTTCTCTCTAATCTAACCCGAGCTGCTTTGCGAGGGCCAGCAGAAGATAAAAGACCAGCCAGAACCACGCTAAACCACGGAGTTGCCACAGACTATCCCAGTCGTGTGAAACAAAGAAGGCCTCACACACCCAAACAAACAACACCGCGTTCGCCTTGTTTTCTAGCTCTTTTCCCCCCTTCCCTGTTCCACAATTTTGCCAAAACTGATTATCCAGTCGTCTGTGCTGATCAATGCAACAGAGCAGCGCATCGATTGGGCGTTGATAAGGAAATAATCGAAATAGGCAAATACCCGTATATGGAAGGTTACGAGCTGAGGAACGGGAGGTCTTATGCGGGTAAATACCAGAATGGTCGGAAGTGCGGATCAATGACCCCCGGAAACACTCTTTGGAGGCAATTTGTATTCCATCCATAAGAGAGAAGTTCACCGGATTACCTGGGAATGATAGTAGTAAATACAGATATACATACGTCTCTTTTTTGGTCCATTGGAAAAGGAATGAAGCTACTATTCTTTGGATATTTGTGGACACAGCACCGACCCTACGGTTGGGAAAACGCGTAATTATCAGCACTAACAATCCCCGCGAAAGTGAAAAATTCCACCATCACCGGCCTTTCAATAGGAACAAACACACCTTAAGCAGGTGAAGGACTCCGAAATCAGCCACAGGAGGGGGAGTCTTGTTCTTTTCAAGCGGTTTTTTCTAGGGGACTTTTGGGAAGTTCCACACCAATGTTCAGAAGTACAAGAGTTGCAGGGCTCGTCAGACCTCTGTGTCGGCACCAAAGCACGCAGACTCCACGATACAATGTCATACAGCCAGAGACCCTAACCAAGTTTGAGGCCTCAGGGATTCCCGGTCTTCTTTCTGCAGAGGGTCTGAAAAATGCCTACTACACACGCACAGATGAGTACGCTACGAAACTGGGCGCTGAGCTGTCGAAACACCAGCTAGAACTCTCAGACTCCCTGGATGTTCTGATCTCCCAATACGCCCAAAGTGCTTCAAAGAAGACCATCCACGACTATGCGGCACTTCTACACAACGTTAACTTCGCCTACAGCATCATCGGTACTGCCAGAGGCTCCATCACAGATATACCACCACAGTCGACTATCAAGTCACTGACAGAAACACCAGACATTAATGCTGCAATCGATAATCTTCCTTCTGGAGAACTCCTCAACGCCATCAGCAGACATTTCGGCTCTGTCGTTGAGTTCAAGACGCTCCTTCTTGGCTCTGCCTATGCTATCAACGGCGATGGGTTTACATGGCTTATTGCCCGCCACGCAGCTGAGTCTGTTTCCCATACACGTACACAGTACGACAGTCTCTTTATTGTCAATACCTACAACGCTGGAGCGCCATTCGACAAGGAGCGTGCTGGCCAGATTACCAGATACGAGGAGAAGGATCCGAACAATGAAGATTATGCCCAAGGAAATATCTCGTCCCCTATGATGACTTTCCTTAAGGCACGGAAGGCCGTTGCGGGAACAACAGTGTACTCTCCAGTGCTATGTATTGATGCTTCTCCAAAATCGTGGCTCACGGATTACGGTGTGTTTGGTAAGAAAACCTACTTGGAGCAATGGTGGAGAAGTGCCGATTGGGAGGCTATTCAACGGAACCTTCCTGAGGCTTCTATGCAGTACTAAACGAAGAAGGAAGAAAAAAAGAGAGAGAAGAGAAGCTACTGTACATAAGAGAGAAGTTTTGTTTTTTTCTGTTACATAAACACAGCAACCACTATTAAACGCATACTTGACTACTTTCAGAGGATTTCAAGTCAGAGTAGAGAATCAGAACAACATGAAAGCACCGAGAGCACCCATACCAGCCACAATTCTGGCAGCATTATTAGCAGAAGAGGATGATGAAGAAGAAGTTGACGAATCAGTCTCCGTGGTAGTGGCTGTGTTATCTGTAGCAGTTGAAGCAATGGCAGTTTTGTAGTTGTTTGGGAAATACTGTGTAACAACACCGCTCGAAGCACCATACGCCTGGAGTCTCACAAGCACAGAGTTTGAAGTGCCACAAGAACCACCAGATTCTCTCCATATGAGGGAATACTCACCGTCGCTCAATTCACATGCAAGGAAAACGGAGTGATAGCTATAATAGAGATAACTGTTCGAGACGTAGAAAATACCATCAGCGGTAGTACCGTCAGTGCTAACGGTGACAAGTCCATTTCCATCAGCGACTTTTAAGTAATAAGACTCAGCCCCAACAGAGATTTTAAACTGGCCATCAGAGAGAAGTGTAGCGTTTTTCACTTGGAGAGTGTCATTAGTGGCTTTGTGATTCGTATCGAAGAATACAACATCGCCGTCTGTTGTGTAACGAAGAAGCTGGTAGTCAATTGTGTCCGAGTAAGTGGCATAGTCGACTGGAGTTACAACGACAGAACCAATAGCAGTGGATTCAGCATCTGCTACAGCATATGTGAATCCAACCAACAGAGTTGTGATAAGTACTTTGAAAAGCATTGTTCCTTAATGGACGCTCAAAGAAGTAGTACTAGTGCGATCTGCCTACGAAAGGTGTTGTGCGCTGGAGACTAAGATTTATACACAGAAAACACATTTGAAGCACTTCCACTCCTGAAAATGGCTGGAATATCCCTTTTGGCAAAGAACACCCTTTTTTTCAGACTCTTGGAAGTTGCCATGTCTTGGAAATTCTAGGCAGCCTTAAAAATTGTGGTTCTATCCAATCGGAGCAATGGGGCCATCTCCGAAGTGCGGGCCAGCACATACCAAAAAAAGTGCTGGGCATTCATTTATACGGCCACGCCAAATACTAAGGGTAATGTATCGATATAATCCCATATGTCTTTTAATACTTATCTTTTACATACATATATGGTCTCATAGTAAGGGACCAATTCCTCTCCGAACTCAGTTCACGACAGCCTCAAACACCTGGTCGTAAGGCGCATCCAAGCCCGTCCAGATTTGGAATTGTTCAACACCCTGATTGACAAGCATTTCAGCACCTCTTATGGTTTTCCATCCACAACTCTGTGCTAGTTTCATCACAGGTGTAACTTCAGGCTTGTAGGCAGCGTCAAGAACAACACCCTGCGACTTGTTGAACACAGCCTCTAGTTGGGACACAAGATCAGAATCAATAGGCTTGTCAGCGGGGATACATGATACTGCAATGTTCACAGGAGACGCATTTTCGCCAAGGATCTCAACACCGTACGAGGAGAATTCCTCAACTAGCGGCGTAAGCTTAGCAACAGTTCTGTTCGTAATGTAGATCGTTTTACAACCGAGTTTATGCAATGCGTAAATTGCAGCTCTGGAAGTGCCACCGGCCCCAACAACAAGGCCAGTCTTAGGTGTGATAACACCGTGTCTGACAAAAGAGTTCTGGATACCTAGGTAGTCAGTGTTGTAACCAATGAACTTACCATCGCCAAAGGGCACAATTGTATTGCAGGACCCAATCTTGCTGACAGATTCGTCAACATCGGTCAACAATGGAATCACGTCAAGCTTTAGAGGGATTGTCACTGCACAACCACCAAAAGATGGTTCTTTCATCAATTGGGCAACATCGGCAGCGTCTGTAGTTTCAAGCTTTTCGAAGGTATGTGGCAAGTTAAAAGCATCATAACAAGTCTGATGCAAGACTGGCGATCTGGAGTGAGAAATCGGAGAACCAACAACGTAGAAGTTCTTCTTTGGAGATTTGATAGCCTTGACAAACGCGACCAGCTTCTTCTTCAATTGTCTGAAATCAGCCTCATCTTTACAGAAATGAGAGTGGAACACATGGGTACGAACTTCAGCGTATAGATTTTCTCTTCTCTCCCAGATTGAACGAATATCATTTGTGTCTAAAGGAGGTCTCGTAATATCCTGACCGAGGAACTTCGCAACTTCTTTGATATCTCTCTGAAGTTCCAAGACAATGCCGTTCTTCTTCTCAACATACTCTTTAATCAACTCCTTAGCAGCCGGAGTTTCCAAAATTCCTCCACCAGTAGTGATAACACATGACTTGTCATACTTTGCAGTAAACTCCTCACACAGCTTCAACTCAAGTACCCTGAAATCCTCCCAGCTATGAGAATTGACGAAATCTCCGATATCTCCGTATCTCTCCTCAAAGACGACGTCAAGATCAATGTACTTGTACCCCAGAACCTCAGAAATCCACTCACTCAAAGTGGTCTTACCAGCAGCTCTCATACCGATAACGATTATGCTTGCTCTTGAGGGAAGCCTCCTATTCTCAGGCTCGTGACCATCCAACTTCGCGTTGAGTTGGGAATGGAGGACATCCCACCAACCGGGCCAGGTTTTACCCGTACAGTGACGCTCCACAACGGTGACAGTGCCATTGTTCACCATGCCGGCAAGTAGAGAGAAAGACATCGCAACACGGTGGTCGTCATAACAGAAGATACCAGTGTCAGGTGTTTTCAAATGAGAAAGTGGAATACCGTATATGTCAATACCATCGTCTCCACCAACAGCAGTAACACCGAATTTGGCTAGCTGGGTGCACATGGCAGAGATTCTGTCACACTCCTTAACTCTTTGGTTAGCAATACCATAAATAGATGTCTTGTTCTCCTTACCGTCAGTTGCAATGGCAGCAACAACAGAGGCAGTCAAGAAGGCATCTGTCATTGGCTCCATATCAACCGATGGGAGTGGTTTTAAACCACCAGGAGCAGGACCGGTAACAGTGGTGGATGTAGCAGTTTGTAAAACAGTACATCCCATTGGTTCTAACACGTCCTTGGCAAAGCGGGCATCACCTTGCAAAGAAGTGTAACCAATGTTTGGAACAGTGACAGTTGTACCAGTCATAGCAGCGAATGCCAAAGGGTAAGTAGAAGAGGATGCGTCAGATTCGATAACAAACTCTTTTGGTGCGACATAACAGCCCTTTGGAATCTCGTAAACATAGTTTGGAAGGGGCTTAACCTCGATACCAAACTGTTTCATCAGTGCAATGGTCATGTCAATATAGAGAACCGAAATTGGTTTACCACCCGTGAGCTTCAATGTAATTGGCTCCTCAGCGTAAGGAGCGGCCATGAGCAGAGACGACACGTACTGAGAAGAGATGGTAGCAGCAAGCTCAATTACACCTCCTTTCAATGGTTTGTTGGAGATTTTCAATGGCAAGGAACCCTGGTTCTTTAGGTACTCAATCTCAGCGCCATTAGAACGCAAAGCATCAACGAGATCAGCAATTGGTCTCTGACCCATACGAGCATTTCCGGTCAAGAAAGTGAACTTCGAGGTGGTGGTTGGCTTAACCAAAGTCGCCACGGAGGTAAGGAAACGAGACGCAGTACCTGCATTACCTAAGAACAACTCATCAGGACAAGAAGTCAACTCACCACCGTTACCCTTGATGATAAGGGTTTCACCGCGGTCCTCCCAACGGATTTCGGCACCCCTGAGATTCTTAATGGCGTTAAGCATGTGCTCAACATCATCGGAGTGGAGAAGATTAGTGATCTTACACTCGCCCTTGGCCAAAGCAGCAAGGACTAAGGCACGGTTGGAAATAGACTTTGATCCTGGAGGGATAATGGTAGCGTTAAAAGATGGAGGGTTTTCAAAAGGAGCGACAATAGTTTCATCGGTGAGGACAAATCTAAGATCCTCGTCATTAACATAGGATGCCGATTTCTCGTAACAAGAGCCAATGGCCTTGAGTAAAACTACTTTCTTCTTAGAGCCATCATTCTTTTTGTCGATGGCCATTTTATCAAGTAGAATGTCGACTGGAGTAGGACGGTCAATAGTGCTCTTCTTCAAAGCTTTCATAGAAGTAGGCAAACCGTAGTTACCAAAGATCTTGCTCAATCTGGCAACAGCGGACGCAGGCAAGATGTTCAAGTATCTGGAGAGCTCAGCTTCAAAGATGGATCCAACAGCGACACACTCACCATGGAGTGCCTGTGGTGTCAGGATAGCCTCAATTGCATGGCCGATGGAATGGCCAAAGTTCAACAGGTTTCTGAGTCCGCCTTCTCTTTCATCGGAGGACACAACCTCGGCTTTTACCTTTATAGACTCCGAAACCAGCTTGAAGACATGGTCCTTGATTGGGGCCAGGTCAGTGTAACCTCTTTCATCCCTTTTGCGGATCGTGGTGAGGAATTTCTCAGCATTAGCTTCCAAACGAGAGAATTCCACCTCATTCCAGATTGCAGCTGTTTTAATAACCTCGGCAATACCATTGATAAACTCACGCTCAGGCAGGGTTCTGAGGAAGTTCAAGTCGACAAAGACGTACTGTGGCTGCCAGAATGCACCAATGAAGTTCTTACCCAGCGGCGTATCAACAGCAGTTTTTCCTCCAATGGCAGAGTCTACCATCGCTAGCAGCGTAGTCGGCACTTGAATAACACGTACTCCACGCATGAACGTTGCAGCGACGAAACCAATCATATCGCCAATGACACCACCGCCAACAGCAAGGATGACAGTATCACGAGTACATCCTCTTTCAAGGAGGAAGTCCTCAATCCGGGCCTTTGTTTCACGAGTTTTGTTTGCTTCTCCCGGTGGAACAACATACGACAAAACTCGGCACCCTTCAGGAAGTACCTTATGGAATGCCCTTTTGAAATTGGTGAGGTAGCCGAACTTCTCGATGTTGGAGTCCGTGATCAGCACATACGTCGACGACTTTTCAGTAGCGAGGGTTGTCTCCACTATGTGATCCAAAATATCGAACCCGACATGGATAGTCTTCTTCCCGAGAATCGTCACCTTCTCAACAGACATTTCAATCGTCTCTGTGGTTTAAGAAATGGCTCTTGCTGAGTTGTCAGTGTCAATGGATGGTGAAGAGACAGCCACGGACAGCTGATCTTTTAGACGCGGGAGCGCTGAGTCAGGCACCCAGACACCACCCGGACACCACTAAGTGAAGAATTTGTGCACCCGGACACCACCACATCGCCTTAGGTTCCCCTTGGTCCCTCTCTCTTTGGGATGTCCCATTTAGACACCGGGTCTCAATCGATGCTAAGAAGAGGAATCGCTGTCGATATGTCCAAGAGCAGAGCTCATAGTCCGCCTGTGAAGCTTGAGAAACTGTGTTCCGAAGTTGGGTTCCGTAGTAAGAAGCAGGATGTGCACGACCGCACGGTGAACGAAGACAAAGCAGAGTACGTCGTGGAGGGCCTTTTAAGACGGGTTACACCCTACTACTTTACGTACCTGACATATTGCAAGGCCCGGTGGAGAGACAGGACGCTTGTGGACGTGTTTTCGAACGAGTTCAGGGACCGGTCACAAGAACACTACGTCAAGAAGATCTCCGAAGGTAAAGTCCTACTCAACGGTGTACCGTCGAACATTTCCACTATTGTGAGGAATGGCGATCTTATAGAGCACAAGATCCATCGTCACGAACCGTGTGTGACCTCCAGACCGATCCGGATCGTCAAGGAGACCGATGAGCTCGTCATCATTGATAAACCGGCAGGAATCCCAGTACACCCAACTGGCAGATACCGTTTCAATACCGTCACCAAGATCATGAAGCTTGAAATGGAAATGGGAGAAGTACATCCGTGTAATAGACTCGACAGACTAACCTCAGGGCTGATGTTCCTTGCTAAGAACCCCAAAGGTGCTGACAAGTTTGTACAACAGCTCAAGGACAGATCCGTTAAGAAGGAGTATATCGCTCGAGTAAAGGGCGTGTTCCCTGACAGCCTGGTTGTTGTGGACAAGCCATTATCGACATTTGATCCACGAGTCGGATTGAATGCGATTGACGTTGAGAATGGTAAAGAAGCGAAGACAGAGTTCCAGAAGCTGAGTTCTGATGGCCACACAAGTATCGTCAAATGCATGCCACACACAGGAAGAACACACCAGATCAGAGTTCATCTCCAACACCTTGGATATCCCATTGCCAACGATCCTATATACTCGAGCGAGCGTGTTTGGGGCGAGAGTCTTGGTAAAAATGCTACCCTGGAAGATTTACAGCGAGCCAATGAGCTTCTTCACGAGATGGGAAAGGCCTTTTCAGCATCGTCATGGTACTATCCAGACTGTCAAGGTGAAGTGCTAAATGGCCAAAAATGTGCTGAATGCGATTCAGAGCTATATTCAGACCCAGGTCCTAATGACTTGGATCTGTGGCTCCATGCTTATCGGTACTATAGCACTGGCGAGAGCAAGTGGTCCCACGAAACACCATTCCCGGAGTGGGCCATGGAGTGCCATGAAAAGTTCATGAAACTGGCCCTCGAAGAAGCACAGAAGTGTGAGCCTACTACAACAGCTTTCTCAGTGGGTGCATTGCTTGTTAAGGACGGTGAAGTGTTAGCCTCTGGGTACTCCAGAGAGTTTCCAGGTAACACACATGCTGAACAATGTGCTCTTGAGAAGTACTTTAAGGAGCATGATAATTTGCCAGAAGGTACCATAATCTACACTACGATGGAGCCATGCTCACTGAGATTGAGCGGTAATGAGCCATGTGTAGATCGGATCCTGAAAACGGGTATTCGTGCTGTCTTTGTTGGTGTCGTGGAGCCAGATACATTTGTAAAGAACAATGTAGGACTGGAAAAGTTGAAGGAGAAAGGTGTTGAGTACATAAAGGTTCCAGGTCTGGAAGATGACATCTTGAAAGCTGCGTTCAAGGGCCATCCAGATAAGGAAGCATAAATCTAATAGAACGCACCAATCAGAATACCCACTATCAGTCCAAAGGGAGAAAGGTCTAGAGAAATCCTACAAATAAAATTACCAAAAGACATTAATAACATATCATTCAAATGGGCATATAGTCAAGTGTCTCATAATCATCTCATAAACATTGCATCTTGAAGCTAACCACTTGCAGCTTAGATGTCTTCTTCATCTGTTAACTCTGGAGACTGGGCAACATGGTTCTTATCATAATTGAATGCACCCATGCCCTTTACAGTTCTCTTTGCAGCCAAGGGCCAGAATGCCAGCATACCGAAAGCCAACCCCCATCCGGCGATGTTAGGGGACTTCTTTTGAAGGATGCGCGCGTAAGAGTTGATGTTTCCTGAAACTTGCATTGATCTCGGGTTTCTTCTAAACAAAGACAATACGAACAAAGTATGGACTACATAGTGCCATTCAAGGACATTTATATAGAAGACTTGAGGGGATTACTAATTTGCTAATCCGCTGCGCTATTGGCCTGAGGGGAAGCAAATGTGGAGGTCTATAGACTTCCTAATAAGGCAATGGCGATAAAACCGGAATAGATAAAATATCAACCACTTATCTGTTTAGAATGTGGCCTATAACTGCAATTTATCTTCAATTTGGTCCAAATACAATTTGATATGTGAGTTCAACCTTTGAATCTCCAGCGTTGTCTCATCGTACTCCTTCTTGAACGATACTTCCAAGTCATAGATCTGAGTTTGTACGTCCTGGATATGTGCTTTCTTCTTGGTAAGTTCGCCTTCATTCAAATTATTCTCAGCAACCATCGTAGCATACACATCATGTAGTTGTTTCATCTTATCTTCATACTCTATACGCTTCTGATCCTTTTGTTCTGTTGTCCTGCTAGTCTTGTCCTCCACATTCTTGATCTGCCGTGTTAGAAGCTGGATCCGACGTTCCAGTTCATTGAGCTTCAATTTCTTGTCTTCGTGTAAGTCTCTATACTGTACAACCTTGTTATTGTTGGCGATCTCCTTACCAGACTCTGAATGGAGTTCTTCCACAAGCTTGAGACAATTTTTCAGATCGCTTTGAATGATATTGAAAGATTCGATCGTAATGGCAAGTTTTCTGGACCTGAGCTCCAGGTCAGCAACGGTTTGCTGGTCGTCTTTAAGAGACTGTTGCATGTCTGTGATAATCTTAGATATGATTTCTGGAGATTCGATAATATAGTTTTTCATCTTTTCGAGGTCCTTTTTTGATTCTAAAAGTAGGTAATTATGGTCCTCAAGTGCTTGTATGAGTCTCGATTTCTCTGACTTGTAATTGAGGTGCTCGTTAGTCAATAGTTCCTGCACTCTTTTCAACGACCTGAGCTCAGACTCGACACGCGTGTTGTGCTCTTGAAGCTCGTCGAGATTAGCCTTCACTGCATCGTTATGGGCCTGGAGTTCAGCGATTTTGGACCTCAGAGTCTTGTTCTCCTCCGAAACCTCAGTATGTTTCTCAAACTTGATATTATTCTGTTGCATGATCTGCTCGTTGTCGAACAAGTGCTCTTCACGGAATCGAGCAAAGTTCACTACCGCTGACAAGAGCCTCCTGATACGTTGGGACTCGGGTTTCGTCAGGTCGGTGATGATGAAATCATAGACACCACAATCAACAAAGAACCTGTATAGAATCATCTGTAGCACAACGATATCCAGAGACTCCTCGTACTCTTCTCGGCTTGATATTCTTTGCTCAATGTCATCGAGATCCATGCCATCCTCGCTCAAGACGCTCTCCTTTTTCGTTCGAATCACGTTTGGAGGGATCGAGAGAAACGTGTCAATAATCTGCATGAAAAGAGACTGTGTAAACATTGCTGTGGGACGGTATAGGTCTTCTTCAGGTGCCTGGAGATTACAGGATTTGAGGCATAGCGATAACTCTGGCACTTCCAGCAGTGGGAATCTATCGGAGCGCACCTGTTCGTGGCGTCTGACAGAGCTTTGGCGGGACATGGCTCTCAAAAAACCAAAGAAGCGTTACAGGAGGAAAAGAAGAAGTACTAATAGTCCAATGAAGTTACAGAAGGACCGATAAACAGAAGAGTAGTACAAAGCAGAAGTATAAGGAATAGAGCCGAACACGGAGTAAATATAAAACAAGTGGAAGAACAAGTACTCAAACACGCCAGAGAAGACACAGACGACAAAGAACCCAGAATGCGGTAAACTGCCACCCAATGGAGTCAAAAAAGAGTGTAGATGCGTTTCCGGGCATGCTTGATGCCTATGTTTGTTTACATTTCCCGCGTGTGTTTCTTGGTGTCCGGGCGTGTCATATGGTGTTCGGGTTATTCTTGAGTTCCTAATAAGGAAATAGAGTCTAATTTACTAGTATGTGTAGATACCTCCGATGGTCGGCCCGGCAAAAGGTGTCATGAAAAGGTCAAATGTCCGTCATGAAGAAGACGAGAAGAGCAACTGAGACGACCGAATCAATAGAAAACTCCGGAAAAAGGAGCCAAATATCGGGCTACAGGAGTACCAGGTCTAGCTGATACACTACATCAAAACACAAACGACAGAACACGACATGTATAATCTCGGAGCCATTAGAAGAATTGGATTAAGAAGGGCAACTATTCGTCTCTACTCGTCGAAGCCAACACACAACTCACCAGGGATCTTAACGGCTAAAGATGCTAGCTCCCGAGACATCACTGTGAAGATTGAGCCTCTGAAACGTGTGGGTGAGTCGATCGACCGGAAACGGGCTCGCCTGACGTACCAGTCACGCAAACGAGGCATCCTCGAGACAGATCTTCTGCTGTCTGGCTTTGCGAAGAAGTACCTCAACACAATGACATCGGAAGAGCTTGATGAGTACTCTTCGTTGCTTGACGAGCTCGACTGGGATCTGTACTACTGGGCCACCAAGAACTACGATGTGACGCCTCTACCAGACAAGTGGAAAGATAGCAAGATCCTCAAGATGCTACAGGAGTTTTCCGAGAACAAAGAGAAGACGATTCTGCGTATGCCTGACCTGAACTGATGGGTGTTGGCCACTGGATCATGGCACGAGGGAGTTGTTTCTGTACATAGGGACCCAGCAACTTAAATACAAGCACATACATTTTGAGGATACACAAAGGTCGAGGCCCATGGACATAGAAGAGCCCAAGGCATATCAAGGGCATGAAGCAGACATAACGTCACGTAGCATCATGGAAGGAGGTAGAGGAATTGACAGGGGTATAAATAGAGGGAATGGACAGAACGCAAACCCAACAGTTTTGAGCCCACGAGCTATACTGGTCAACGAGCTATACTTGCCACCTAGCTGTACTGGTCGTAGCCCCCGTACTCAAAATTGTTGTTCGGGCTCTTGCTCATCTGCTGTTGTTGTTGTTGCTGCTGCTGGACAGCACTTGCTAGAGGACCTACACCTATCTCAGCTAGTACGATCTCAGCAGACGTATTGTTCAGCTGGATATCCGACACAGGGGTATTCTTCATGTGTGCGAGCTTCTTCACTTTCCACACGAGCTCAACCTCTGCCCTATTGTTCTCATCAATCTTGTTCTGGAGGTCTTGGATATACTCCACCGCCTTTGTGAGGATCTGGCCCTTGTTTGGCTTGCCGTCCTTAGTTCCCGTGGCCTTGTCCTTAGCATCTGAGAAGTAGTCTTCCGGTACCAGCTCAAGCAGTTCCTGGATCTTATCGTTCATGTTATCACGTCGTTTCCGGTCATTGGCATCATCGTCATCGTCATCATCGACCGCTGAACCAACATCTGCTCTTTTCACCGACGATTTCCGCCGTAGTGCCGCCTTTGTGATCTTACCACCGTCGTTGTACGATTCTGCCATCGCCTTCGCCAGCGACTGCTTGATGGGAATCGACGTCGACAGAGACTGTGAGAGAGACTGCGACAGAGATTGTGACAGGCCGAACTGCGCAGACGATGCGTCCAATGTCGTAAAGTCCAACAGCTCGTTACTGTTATCGTTGGCGTTGCTGCCGTTGTGTTCGCTCATCAAAGCTGTATGGTTCTCTGAGCAGCTATCGTGGTGCCTCCTGTTAAGAGTTCCGTAGTTGTTCCAATAGCTCTTCGAAATGCTCGAAGAGAAGTTTTCGTGGTGTCCTAGTGTTTCTACAAAGTCACTTCCCTCCTCAAATGCTTTCCTTAGCGTGTTTCTTTGCCCCGGAGCACCTTTCTCTACCAGACTCCGCCTTAAAGCATGGCTGTTAGTTCCCTATCCTCCCTAATAGTTAAGGCAATCGCGTTATGGCGCCCCGAGGTGTGGGCTTTTCGCGAAAACGGGCTTGTCGGCTTTAACCGCGCGACCACCGAGGTGTGACCGAGCCCCTCGGTTTTGTTGGAGGGGGCTCTTCAGGACACTCTGGCGGAGGATCAGGGGAAAGAATGTGCTAGGGTGTTTTATTAGCGTGTAGTATCAGAGTCTAGTGGATATACAGGAGTTGTTGTGTATTCTGGAGCACTTCAGTCTATTCTGGGAGCCTTGCGGTCTTGGAATATTGAATACCATCGTGAACATTTCGAGGCGTGACACTGAGTCGAGGGGTATTATCGTATTGCCATCTAGGATTGCCTAGGAGTATTTTCTAGGAGTATTGACATCTTGGAGTATTAAGGCCTGGTAAGATCGACCTTGAAGTTTTTTCTTTTGAAGTATTGACGTCCAGGAGTATCGCTACCTTGGAGGATTAGAGTCTAGGGGGAATAGAGCCTAGGAGTATACATCTTGAGATATTGCCTTCAGCACAGCTCTATTGACGTTTGAGGTATTGAAAGACGTCTGGAAGTATTGTCTAAAGTCTTGAAGTACAATCTTGAAGTAATCTCGTGGAGTACGCTCGTGGGGTATTGAATTACCATCTTAAAGTATCAAAGCACCGCCTTGGAGAAGTACTACCTACAAGTGCTGAAGTCCGGTCTGAACTATTGAACCTGGAGAACTTACAGTCCTGAAACCAGCAATACCACTGGAAACTACCGACTAACCACACTGAACGCAATCAATTGGAGAGTACCTAGAAATTCCCAGACTATCACGAAGATCGTTTGTCTTGTAACAGAACCATAGCCCATAGCTAATTGGAACCAAGATAAGATTCTGTACCATCTCAGGGAACGCACAACCGTGGAGAAGAACCAGGGCTCATTTTTACAGACCTATTAGTGACATCTCTCTAAACTACTAAGCTCGTGGTGAATCTACAGACACGTGATCTTCCGAAGTGGAAAGACCGTCTCAGGCTCAATATAACACCGAATCAATAAAACCATTAGACATGTCACTCTGGGCCAAATTTGCTGGATCACAGTCCATCAGACTCCCTGAAGAGGACACACACATTGCTGAAGAGCCCGTACAGGCTCACAGTATACTTGCAAAAGTCCGCTCGTTCTTCACCTTTGGTAAAGGCGTGCGGCTTCCTGATAACGAAGCTGCCATACCAGCACACCAAGAACAAGCCAGTGACCAGGGAACAGAATTATCAAGATGGGACAGACTACTATTATTTGCAGCCCTGATGGCTGGATCTCTTAGCTGCTTCATTGTCAGCTTCATGCTGTTGCCAGTGCTTGCACTCAAGCCTCGCAAGTTTGCAGTTCTATCGTCGTTGGGTGCTATACTATTCCTATGCTCATTCGGTGCACTCCAGGGCGCGAGACCGTACCTCCGCCACCTGTTTAGTGTCGACCGTTTGTGGTTTACTATTGCCTTCGCCCTCAGCATTGTGCTATCAATGGTGGGTGCGCTAGTTCTTAAGAGTACCATTGTTTCGCTTATCGCCATCGTGGTCCAGGCCGTGAATATCCTGGTATACACGATCTCCTACTTTCCTCTCGGCCGCTCAGGTCTCAGAATGGCCTCCAACATGGCCATTGTACAAGTGGATAACTGGCTAAATACTTAGGATTATACTGCTTTTAACAACACGAAATGCTCTCTCATTAGGCCATAGTCGGCTTGAAATGAGATGCTAGCGACTCAGAAAAGTTTTACAGGAAGTCGTAGACGAGTGTACCTATCAACATTCCCAGGAGGAACAAGTTTATTCTCTATTTCATATTACTATCATACGAGTGTAGCCTTTGGTCAATGATAGAGAGCAATGTAGGCTGTATGGTTACTTTACGCGCGTGTATTACCCAATGCGGATACAGAGACGATGAGATCGATGGGTACGCCGTTTAGTACTGGGGGACCCCAAAAAAGGGAAAGAATGGATTATGCAGTAACACGACCAGATGGACCATTTAAGGACCTCTTTTCTTTATTTAAAAGGGAGAGAATTAGTTTCTTTCCGTAAGTATTATGGTTCGAATGCTTCGATTTCTCAAGGAGAACCAAACTGTGCGAAGATGCCACAGTAATACGGAACACACAAATGACAGGATTCCACTGGTAGCTTCCGAGTATGCTTCACTAGGAGTCTTAGCCACACTTCATCGGTAGACTTTTATCGGAAGTACACCTGGTTTGGGAAACGGAGTCGGTGGTGTGTGTGCCTTGTGGTGAGCCACACCGGGCACCCTTCGATACACATATACGCCGCACACACACACATATATATATATATATATATATATATATATAAATGCATATAAGCATGAACGTGCCATAGTTCCACCATAAGACACATAAAAGCACTACTTATTGATCACAGCACATAGAATATTCCTTGAGATATGACGGTTTCACAAGAGGATGTTCGTGCACCAAACATCCGCAGTGTAGCCATCATAGGCGGTGGTGCTTCTGGGGCAATCACTCTGGACTCGTTGGTAAAAGAAGCAACATTCTCCAAGATCACCCTTTTTGAGCGTCGCTCAACACCTGGTGGAATCTGGGTTCTTGATAAACAGCCTGACAAGCTTGACGTTCTACCGGGTTTCAGCCAGGACGTGCTGGATCCTGCCTTGGCATTGAAAGAGCCTGGACTACACGCCAGACCAAGCCAGCAAAGATATACGCATACTGCGTCCTACGAAGGACTCCGTACCAATGTTCCAGAACCGCTAATGACTTTCAGTGACGAAAAAACGTGGGGCGAAGAGGACGGTGAGCGTGTAGAAGACCTCTACGTTCGTGGTGCAGCGATCCAAAGATATCTTGAGCGCTACATCAACAGACACAAAGAACATATTGTTTTCCAGACAACTGTTGAAAGGGTCGATAAAGACTACAGCAAGCCAATCTCACCGTTTGTGTTGACTTTGAGAACAGAAACCGGCCAAGTTGATGAGAACGGTCGTCCCTTGGACCGGTGGTGGATCGAAGAGTTCGATGCAGTGGTTGTAGCGGTAGGGCATTACCACATCCCATATATTCCAGACGTCTCTGGACTAAAAGCAGTGTATACACAGTTTCCAGGATTGGTTCATCACTCAAAGACCTTCAGAAGCGGGCTGGAGCTGGAAAATAAAACTGTTATTGTTGTTGGAACAAGATCAAGTGGTGCTGATATCGTTGAGCTTGGTTCCAAAGTCGCACAAAAGATATACCACTCCAAGAGAGGCAAGAAATATGTCCGTAAATCCACTTCTAGTAATGTGGTGTTTACGCCTATGATTACAAATTATGAAATAACATCTTCGAAAGATGTCGTTGTTCACTTTGAAGACAACTCAAGTGTGACGAACCCCGATATCATCTACTATGCCACCGGGTTCAGATACTCGTATCCGTTTTTACGGCAAACATACGGCTCCCATCTAACAACAGGGAATACTGTTCCAGACCTCTACCTCCACACATTCTTCAACAAAGACCCTCTTCTTTCATTTGTTGGTGTTCCTACAGATGCTATTTCCTTTCGTGCGTTCGAGTATCAGGCAGTGCTTGTAGCACGTTTTTTTGCACGCAAATGCACACTACCACCTTATAAGGACCAGGTAGACTGGTGCCTTGAGAGATTTAGACAGAAAGGCGATGCTCGTTCGTTCCACACGATTGACTGGGACGGCAAATTCCAATACTTAGATCTGTTGGCCCACACTGGTGGTGGGTACACACGGATTGGAAATACTGGAAGAGTATTCCCGAAATTCTCGTCTGAAGATATTGCTCTACATGAGTCAATCCAGCAGAGACTTCTAGAGTTCTTCAGTGTTGAGGAGAGTGATATTACAGGGGTTAGTGTATAATGTTTATTATGACAAGAATGTTCTATACGGTACGCTGGGCTCATTTACCAAGATACAGTAGCATGATTGGATGAGTTTTCAAACCCAAATAAACTTTAAAAGTTATACCTATGAATATTCAGCAGTACTCCTCGCGGTAATTCCACCAATATCCATTCAAAATACTGGCAAGATTCCAGAAAGCCCCTCCATTCTGTTACAACAAGAGGTTCCAAGATAACATAAGTGCCCATACCGACCAAATTAGGGAGTATTCGTGAGGTCATCATATCGAATGAATTCGCGGTAAAATTTCCACGGACCCAGAGGAAGTAGGAAGTCTGGGAAGGTCTACTTGTAGAAAAAGTCCGGTCGTCTGACGTTGTAGTTCATTGAGAGGACAGATTCTAAAGAAAGACTTGGTTCAAGACAAAACTTAGAACGAAGACTTTAGTTCGGTGAAAAATGTCGATTCCAGCATCCTTTGACCCTGAAAAGGCCGAGAACCTCGAAGACATCGAGAAGCAGTTTGCGGTGAAGGCAGTCCACCAGGCAGAGACGTACTGGTCTCTGCTGGAAAAGATCCCGGGATCCAAGCTTAAACTTACCAAGTACGACGATGACATCTACACGTCGCTCTTGGAGGACTTTCCTGAGTTCAAGGACTCACAGTTCGCCAAGAAGGTCAATGAGGAGTGGATGAAGTCTGCTGCTGGTAAAGAGAGATGGAGAACCTTTTGTGAAAAGTTCAATACCATTGAAGACTACAACTTCGGTACTCTACTGAGAACAGATTGTGATGATGAGTACGGCCAGGAAACCACCATATTCGTGGTGAGAATCCAGTTTTACGCTATTGAGATTGTGAGAAACAGAAACGGTTACAACGACTGGATCAAGAAGTGAACTGTGTAAGTTAAATAGTGGTAGCAGATTAGTGGTAGCAAGTAGTTATCAAGTTTGCATGTATGTCTAATGAAGTAAATTTGTCTCGTTCGTTCTAATGATGGAAACGTGTGTACAGTTCATAGTGTTATATACAGCATTAGTGCTTGTGATTATGGACAGACCCATCCGCATGTGTATGTGTATGTTGGGACTCCTCTTCAGTTATAGGCACTTGTTCTTCTTCTTCCGGTGGTGGCTTCTCACCGACAAACTCCACTGTCACTTGTCTTAAGTTTTCAATAGACTCCGTCAGCTGCTTCTTCAAATGGTGAGACACAATTTCAAACTCGTTAATGTCCAGCACGTTATCCCATCTCTGGATTGGAGCCTCAAGAATGATCTTAGCTTGGACATTTGGACCTGAAGTCATGAGGATAAGCTCCTTAACCTGATATGGCTTCTTAGCATTGTTATTTGAAAGCATCTTGGAGAGCAACTCTTGCAGCTTAGTCTCGACTTTGAGATAACGCTCATCCGATGGTGGAATCGATCTGTCAATAAGCTCATTGACGGCAACAGACATACCTTTTAGGCCTGCCTTGATGACGAGACCCGAGACTAGGAGGCCACCGACTGCATCAAGAGACGTTATGCCGAGGAAATGGCCAGAAGTGATCGTTACAAGAGCAACAAGAGAAGTCAGAGAATCCACACGGTGATGCCAAGCGTTCGCCAGTAGAACCTTGGAGTTCGTCTCCTTTGCAACCTTTGACGTAGCTCTGAAAATCCATTCTTTGGCGACGATAGAGGCACCGGCAACCCAAGCAGCATTCACATCGGTGATATCATGAGGATGCGAATGCGAATGGCCATGGCCACCAGAGAATAGGTGGATATGGTATGCATTAAGGGTATCGATGATTGTGTGTGGGACAATTGGGCCGACTATGCTTACGAGAGAGGACCACCCGATCGATAGACCGGCCATTGTCAAGATGGACGACACAGCTAGCGACCCCACGGTCTCAATTTTACCGTATCCATTTGGGAATTGAGCGCTGGGACCTTTAGAGGCGAGTCCCACGGTTCCAAGAGTCAGGAAATCAGATACCATGTCAGAAATAGCATGTACGGAGTCGGCCATAAGTGCCTGTGAATGGAACACAACACCTCCAGTGAACTTTCCAAGAGCCATACCGACGTTAATCATCAGTCCGATCCACGTGATACGTACACCAGGGTTATTGAAGAAGGCCTTGCGGTCCATAACAAGCAGCTCATTGGGACCATGCGAATGATTATGCTCATGTAGCACCTGGCCAAACATGAAGACGTCGTTCTTCTCCGTCTCAGACTCACGCAGGTGGACGTGGTCATGGTCGTTCAAGTCCGAGTAAGCTTGTGGCCCTGTAGAGTGTGAATGGGAGTGTCCCTGGGCTAGTGAATCTGTGTTCAAGTCTCCTAGATGGTGGCCGGTGCACTGATGTGCTCCTTCACCGTGGGTGTGGCCATGGTTGTGGGTACCAAATGCCTCTTTGATCTGGCCATGACGCCACGCCGTAGTGTAAAACGAGCGGTGACCAACCACCAGGCTCGTACGCAATGTTGTTGATACCACCAATCCCGTGGTCGTAGCTGTCTTTACCAGCCTCAGCATTGTCTTCTTGTACTTTGTTTCTTCTTCCTATCCACAGGCTTAAGTCGATGGTAGTGGAAAAAAGGTCGCAAACCCGTACCCACCGTTTTTTGGGGGTTTCCGACAAGCTCGGATTTTAGGCGGGGGAAGCTCGCGGGGTGGTTACGTAATCACAAGAGTCAGATTACATAATACGGAGTTCCCGGCTAAATGGTTACAGCTGAAGAAATAGTAGAGAGAAGCATGGAAAAGGGCTAGAGTGACAGTTATAGGTCAGTAGAGGAGCAGAAGAAACATTGTTGTGTAAGGAGTCGATCAGGTATCAAAGGATGTGTATTAGTGTGTTGAGCGAAGCCACTCCGAGCACACCGGAGTTCCCTCCGGTGATCTCTGTGATGGGCGATGGAGTCCGATGAAAAGCCACAATCGGAGCCCTAAAGTGGAAGATAAGCTAATGATGAGGGATAGTCAATGGTTTTAGACTAGTTAATGATTGTGGACTAGTTAATGATTGTGGACTAGTTAATGATGGACGGTTGATATCAATGGAAATAGCAGTCCTTATAGGGTTATGGCTCGGTGGTGGTGCTTGTGGATTCGGTGCTGCTAGGCTGTTGCGATGAGTCCTTTGTAGTTTCAGTAGCGTCGTTGGTCGATGGAGGTTCATCGTCTGTCGTAACCCCTGGTGAGTCCTTAGTGACTTCTGGTGGTGGAAGATTATCGTGTGTGACAATTCCGGGAGATTCTTTTGTTACCTCTTTCGAGTTAGTCACAGTATCAACACTCTTTTGCGCCACATGCTCTTCTGAAGAAATCTTCGTACTTTCCATAGTGTCATTTGCTGGGGGAAGATTATCGCCTATTCCAGCTCCTGGTGACTCTTTAGTAGCTTCTGTTGAGTTATCCAGAGTATCAGGGTTCTCTTGGACCAGTTCGGGGCATGACAGTGAATTGGTGTCCACCATGATCTCTTCTTTAACAAGTTGTGGTGACTTGGTGTTAGCGTGGACATCACCCTCTACCATTGGAGTCTCTGATGACGTCGATAGTAATCCCATGTTTGACTGAACACTAGTGTCCGCTGTTTCTGCTGTTTCTACTGTTGCACTATCTTCTCTAGATGCCTTTGCAGTTTTCTTCTTTCTTGTCTTGCTTCCAGTCTCAATAATTGGTGGAGGGTCGTCGCAGTATTTGTCGATACTCCAAATCAGTCGCCTCAACTGGTTGTACTCGTTCGCCAATAAGACACTTGCACCTTCCAGCTTCCTCAGGTAAAACTTGAACAGCCCAACATCGTTACCGACAATAACTCCGTCTTCCCATGATAAAGCATCCTTCAAGTAACATCTAAAGTTGTCGGCTTCTTTCCAAATAGAATACGCAAAGTGTAGTTCCTCAGGCTTAAGCTTGAGCTGTGCACCATCTTCAACTAAGTGCTGCATTTCTTCCAGGTTGGGTGTATTGTATTCCTTAGGAATCTCGACCCTATAATCACAGATGGGGCAAATATAATGTTCAGGCTCTTTGCTCTTACCTCGTGCAAATTTCAAGCACTTACAATGATACCACTCCAGACATTTCTCACACGCAATCATAGTTCCGCTCTCAGCACGACGACAGAAACAAAACAGATCATGATTATCATTCTGAGCTTGTTCAGGATCATACTTATCGCTCAATGCAAGAGCAGACTTCGTTTTCTTATTCAAAGCATCCAAGTGCGTGCCCAGAAGATAAAGAGGTGCATTGGCTTTACCAAAAACCTTCTTGGCTCTCTTCTTCCAGAAGTCAGCTGCGTCCATTTCCAAATGAACCTCGACATATGCATCTGCTGCGCTAAATGCCGTAGTGATCTTAGACTGTTCAAAAAGCTTTTTGACTTCTTCATAACCAAGTCTGCTATCCTTTTCATCACCTGAAAACTTTTTAAGTAGTATCTCATAGTCAGAGGGGTCAAACGATGGGGTGTTCTTGGAGGCAATCAAGTACTTCAACTTGTTCAGCTCCTCATTTACCTCCCCAATCTGCGTAGTTATAGAAGAAATGACACCAAGCGCTTGAGTTTTGTCCTTTTTCGCTGTATTCAGTTGTTCAGCAACAGAAGATTCCAATGCAATGCTCTCTGTGGCTTCTAATAACGAGGTCAAACTCGCCATCGTGACATTGTCAGAGTTCAATTCTTTTAGAGCTTTCTTGGACCAAAATTGACCAGAAGATACCCTATCTCTGAGTTGCCTAAGGTAGTGACCATCGTCCTCCGAGCAAACCCCATAACCACGAGTTAAAAGATCTTTAACGTACTCTAAGGATGATCGGTTACTCTTTGCAAATGCTTCATACTCTTTGACCCAACGCCAGCGAGCCAATACACGCTCCAATATATCAATTGATTTCAGCTTAACACCAAAGGATTTTCCCAAATCAATCAGTTCTATTAGTTCTTCTTCAGAGTGGTCATTTTCTAGCAAGAATGCACGGGCAGTCGTCTCAAAAGAGTAAATCTCATTCGAGAGCTCAATAATTTGTTCAATTTCAGGAGACTGGAATGTCAAAGAAGGAATCTCAGCAATAATAGATTCCAAGAATTCAAAGTCAAACTGTTTTTCTTCTTCTTCTGTCTCGTCCTTGGGTTGGCGTCTATTCCTTATTCTGTTCTTCTGTTTGGCGTTCAACAACTCCTGCGCTCTTTCAACCCAGTTTGTTGCTGCTTGCAGAAACTTACCAAGGGTGACAGCTTCAGGAATGACAGCACTGATCCGTTCACTCTCGGAGTACAATGTCCTTAGTGACTTTAATGATGGGAAGGAATCCTTGTTTAGTAATACGTCAAACTTGGCAATCCAATCCTCTGGTGTTTGAGACTGTGTGGCAAGATTTCGTTGCATCGCACGGAGCTTTTCATCGGTATAGAAAACATGGATATCGATCTTAAAAGCACTTAAGTCATGTGCTCTGTTGTTTGTTTTGACAATGCGACGTGGGTCCAGAATGAAAGTGTCCTGACCCGATGTAACAACAACTTTTGTTGGGAATGTATTGGCCAACGAATCGTCACATATGTAGTCAAATTTGTTTGGAATAGTCTTAACGCCAGATCCGAGAGCTGATCGGAGATCAGACCTTAGCTTAATCTCTTCTGAAACAAGTTCATCAAAGCGTGGCTGCACTGTTTTCAGCACCCTTGCATCTCTAGACTCCTCAACAATATTGCAAATCAGCTGGTGATACGAAAATGCAGGTACGATACCCTGTCTCCATAGCCAAAGCTCAGCCTCAAGGCCGATAGACAACCATGACATTGGGGCAAATGGAACAGACTCTGTCAAAGAAACACCCAAAGAGACTGTTGAACTGTAACTACAAGGGAACCTGATGATAAATTCACCCGGGTATTGAATTGCATGATGCAATTCTAAGCCGTTCTCCTTCAAGAGATCTGGGGAAAGGATCAAATCTGAATTGAATCTCTTGAGGTTCGGTTTGTGTTCATAGAGTTTATCAAAAGCAGAATTGACAGCAGACGCACGAACATCAAACTGATCATCTTTTTGTAGACCTTCCAGAATGTCCAAGGCAATTGGATCTGTGGACTCCTCATGTTTTTTATCAGAGTCACCCAAAGTTGAACAGTACTCCTTGTAACAGCGGAGCAATACATCCTCATAGCGAGTACGATCTTGAGGTTTTATAAAATACCATACTTTTGGAGCACCCATATGGTGGTAGTCGCAATTATAAAGGAAGTGGTCCGTCATATTGTAAGATTGGAGAGAGTAGGTAGAGCAGATATCTAACGATGGTTTTGTCAAAGACTCCTGATCACTAGACAGATACCTCAAAACACCTTCTTCGTGGATGGCAAGATTGTTCAAGTTCCAAGGGTCTGTAACACGATCTTTGTTCGTGGCTGTAAGAACCGAAAGAGTAGGAAATCCCGAACCATACACCGAGGTCGGCAAGTTGTGCGCAGTTTCCGCCTTGAACTCTTTATTCTCTTTCAATGAATTCCAAAACTGCTTGATAAGATCTTCTTCGGTTGTGTTCAGTATATGTGAGTTCTTCAAGTGGGTCTCATAGAAAGATGCAAAGTCTTGTGCCTGTGAGAGCTCTGATCTTGGGAATGGCTGGTCAAGCACTTCGATTCCTTTGTGCCAGAAGTTGAAATCATTATCATCTTCGTTCAGAAACTCCCGTTCAGTGAGAACTTGCTTCTCATCTGTTAAGGACTCAAGATTTGTTTTAAAGCCCTTCGCCTTAAGAATGTCTCGAGGTCTGCGGTAGACTGTTCGGGAGTTCGTGATGTATGATACTTCAGCCTTTAAGTTAGACAACAATGGAAGTTGATTCGTTCGCTTTTGCCTCTTTCTCTGGAAATCATCATCCTGTTGAGCATTAATGTCCGTATCTTGTACACTGTCATTTGTCTTGGATTGAGGCGTGTCCAACGGTCTTTTGTTCTCGTCATTCAGCTTTTCCGAAGGTTCGAGCTCGATTTGATCTCCTTGTTCTTTCACGTAGAGATCATACGAGTATACAACCTTAAGATATGCTACTTTGAGCGAAGTAGAGAGCGATGTCATGGTTCTTCCAGTGTATCCCAGCTCCCTTCCAATCTGGGCCCATAGCTTCTTCGAGCAAACGTTGTTGAACCCACCTCTGGCGTTGATAGACTTACGCAACTTGAACAGGTCAATCACCCGCTTGTCGATGGAAGGGAGTCTTACTAGTGGTACATTCTTGTTATGGTGGAATTTGACAAGGTCCTTGTAGAAACGTACCTTTTCATCGTAGTTACTCGTCGAGTGAGTGAGTTCTTGGTTCGCTGTGCGGAACTTGAGTCGAGAAAGATCTTTGAACTGGCACTCATACTTCCATGTTGATGGTGGAATCACCTTTACAGCACCATACTGTTCTCCCAGCTCGCTCACAAGCTTTAGGAACGCCATCGGGTCCTTAAACTGGTCTTCTGTTGGGCAGCAAATAGGCACTCCAGTTACCTCAAGCAGAGGCGAAGGGTTCGTCGAAAAACAGTCAGGATCTACACGTAGGCTTTCTGGTGATCTTGTAGCGATACCCAGGGTCTCTGGAGATGCAGTCATCTTGTCTGTGACGGCTGGTTGAGAAGGTAAAGGTGACAATGGTGCCGGTAGTGTGTCGCCATTGGCTGAAGAACCGTCGTCCGTCTTAAAGCTGGAGGTCATCGTCTCAGGAGACCATACGATGCAATGTTTGGGGATCACACACACACTTGCCACTGTAAGGAATCGGTTTGTCTGTGCTGTAGCGACGTCTGCCTGCTGTGTTGGTGGTAGAAAAGGAAAAAATCAGTTTTGGTGAGGGTTCGCAGAGCTTCACAAGTGGCATCAGGCCCAATCAAGAAGCACAGATCCGGTTCACAGGGGCTTCGGAAACGGCACAAGGCAGGTTCTAAGGTGTTAAAGAACTCGAAAAACGCCTACGTAGTGTATTTATAACTGGAATGTGTTTTTTTTTCCCAGTTTGTGGACTCTCAGAGACATTTTAATAGGTTAGCATAGTATACCGAATGCTCCTCCATATCGCCCAAAGGGTAAAATCCGGTCAAACACACACGTGATATCAGGGAGTACCGAGGCATCACCATACATGGAACCTCGTCCTGGGCCAGCATTGATAACAGACGGCCGTGGTGCTGGGAACTCTGGGAAGACCTTCGAACAAAAATTCATAAAGCTATAATGAGCTCTGCAAGTAAGAAGAAACTCCTACTTATGGTATGTTTGCGTTTCGACGTGCGCTGAGAATCTGTGGAAGATGATTGGGGAAGCCCATTCCGTGCAAGTAACGAAAGCCCGTCATGAGCGATATGGACTAACGACATCTCTTTTAGGGCCGAAGTGGCTCAGGCAAGTCTTCGATGCGTTCAATCATTTTTTCCAACTACTCTGCGTTCGATACCCGCCGACTTGGTGCCACAATCGACGTTGAGCACTCTCACCTACGTTTCTTGGGCAACATGACGCTTAACCTCTGGGACTGTGGTGGTCAGGATGTCTTCATGGAAAACTATTTCACAAACCAGAAAGATCACATATTCAAAATGGTAGAGGTCCTGATCCATGTGTTTGATGTTGAGTCCAAGGAGGTGGGTAAGGACATTGAAATCTTCACCAAGTCTTTGAGCCAGTTGAGAGAGTTCAGTCCAAATGCTAAGGTGTTTGTCCTTTTGCACAAAATGGACCTTGTCCAAGTCGACAGACGCCAGGAGCTTTTTGATATCATGATGGGAAAGCTCCAGGAGGTGAGTAACCCGTATGGGTTTAAGCTGACCGGTTTCGCAACGAGTATATGGGATGAGTCTCTCTACAAGGCCTGGAGTTCTATTGTGTGTACGCTGATTCCCAATATGGGCCAATACGAGGTCAACCTTTCGAAACTGCAGAATATTATACAGTCACAAGAGATTATACTGTTTGAGAAAACGACATTCCTGGTGATATGTTCCAGTAACAATGGACAAGTTGTCCCTATGAGCGATGACAGTGCCGGACTCGATCCAAAGAGATTCGAGAAGATCTCTAACATAATGAAGAACTTCAAACAGAACTCTACCAAGCTGAAGTCCCAGTTCAAGATGCTCAATCTCAATGACAACTTGTTTGTTGTTGAACTCAGCTCGAATCTTATGATTTTTGTTGTGATGCCTACGGGCAAGAAGAGTAATGACGCTGGCCTCATCCAGGAGAATATCAAGAGGGCAAGAGTATACTTCCAGTAGCATCAAAGTCTACAAGACTGCGAGTATCGCCGAAATCTTTAATACTAATCATCCACCACACTCATCGTTTTTCAGCCGCCAACCAAAGACATTCTTCTCCAACTATTGACTCATTGAAAGTGGAGTAAAAGCTGATATATGGCTTAGACTGATGCTTAAGATTGAGCCCACCCATGCGCTTTGCACTCCCAATTCGTCTTGTTATTAAAAGGCCTGGTGTATTTTAGGATAGAAACGGGGTTTCCCTTTATTTGAATGCTCTATGAAGTAGTCCGGAGCTTACGTAGTCCAGAACTTGGAAGGTATAGAGGGTATATGCTTTTTCTTGCTTTCTTTCCTTACGCATGACATGCTTCATACGACCTCTGAGGTGAGTGTATGGAGAATTGGGATCGAGATTGTCTGTTCTTTCTCGCAGACTATTTATATAAAGGAGTTGTACCTCTGTGTTTTTATCATTAGATATTCGGGCCAAAAGAACTGTGCCACTAGAGAAACCATCAATGTGGTCTAGAAAAGAACATGGAAAGCACACCAACGGCCGTACAGTCTTTCTTTCTCCCTCTCTCTCTCTTCTTGTACCATCGGTTGCTCTTAAGCCCGTAGACAGGTTTCCATACACTGGGCCCGTGCGCAGTCCCCGTGTCCACGGGTCCAGATCCCAGTCCCCATGATCCTAGTCCCGCTGGTTTTTCCGTGCGGCCGTTCGCGACGCCCCCTCGCTTTTGTCAGCCATCACTCTAACAGTGCTGCGATGTTTCCATGGTGTTGTCCCAGTTACCTGCTATTGGTCCCAGTTCCTGCCTCCATCTGTATGTTGTCTGTGTACTGTTTTGGCTCTGTGTATGGTCCCTTTGAGACACCCAGCCACACGCTCTTTCCTTGGACTCGCCCATATCCTTTGGCCCTCCGCCTTGCGTGCGCACCCCCGCCATCTCGCAGGTTTCCAGACCTCACTGTTCAGCCTATCGAGACCCGGACGCGCCTAGCGGGACTCCGCTTTAGTTGCCCGGAACACCCAGACACCACCACCCACCGACCTAGCCCAGGGACTACGCAGTCGGTCAGCGGAAACAGAGACAAGACACGCACTCAGAGTACACTAACCGGAGGTTGTGCTGTTCTGGTGGTGTTGATATCCCTACACACCCCAAAATACCCCACAATATCCTACAGCTCCCCAAAGTATCCCACAATACCCCGTTGCGTCCCATGAGATCCACAAGATCCCATTGTTGGCAAACCCGCCACGAACTCCGTCCGTCCCCCACGCCAGACCCATAGTCCCTCTTGAGTCCCGAACCTACCGCTCCAGTCCCCAGTCCCCGCCAGCCGTGACCAGCCTAGTCCCCTGGTCTCAGAACCGAGCCCTCGCCGAGGGAGAACTCCAGGCTAGCAACCCGCAAAAGAGCGCTTTCGCACCGGTCGCATTCCCAAAGGGCCCCTTCCCCCTCACCGCTAGCATCAACACAACCAAGCAGGCCCACTTCCACAAGCCAAGTGGACTTTCAAAAGCCTGTACTGAGCCATTGGCCTTTCTTCTTTGTATAAAACTACACCCTCATCGACACCGGTCCTCCTAGTCTCTCCCTCTCTCTGTGTCTGTCCACACCTACCGTCGTGTCCTTCTGACTTGTTTCTTTCTAAAGCACGCCTAGTTTCTTTGCCACTTGCTTCCAACGCACCACACCACGCTGGCGCTGGACCAAACTCTTAAACACTCACACAAACACAAATCCTTAGCGGCGTGGTCCTCGCCGGTTCTCACCTTTTCCTCCGGGATAGTCCCCTTAGTCTCGCTTAGTGGTGTTTGTCCCCTTTTGTTGTACGCCCGTTGTTTGGTCTGTAAACATTGGCGCACTTTTAGCGGAGCGTATCGTTGTCCTGGTACTGGTCTGGTCCTGATCGTTGGTCCTGGTCCTTGGTCCTCGGTCATTGTCCTTGTGCTTGTCGTTTGGTGTTCCCTCACAGGCTCAAAGACTAAGGCTTCTAGTCCCCTACCTTTGAGTGGTTGCTGAGTCTCAACAGTCCCTCCACCTTTTCTTCCACTTTGCCTGCGTCTCAATATCAATCTTTCTTACCCAAAAACATTCATATAACTTTGGAACCTCCTCTATATGACAGAATCGTTCCACAAGTCAGGCGTGGTAACGACCATCGTCAACGATCCCCAGGATAACAAGGTTGAAATCACGTACGATAGCCCGCAAAACGTTGGCCATGGCTCATTTGGAACCGTTGCGAAGTGCCAACTGCTTTCCCCGACAGAGAATACTATTGCCATCAAGAAGGTTCTCCAGGACAAGAGATTCAAGAATCGTGAGCTCCAGATCATGAAGAGCCTCGATAATCCACACATAACGAAGCTGTTTTACTACTCGTACGAGAACGACTCGGCCACAAACTCCAACAACAACCTCTATCTCAACCTCATCATGGAGTTTCTCCCTACAACGCTATACAAGCGCAACCAATTCTACACCATCAAGAAACTCAACATGCCTCTCACAGAGGTGAGAACATACCTTTTCCACATCCTCAAGGCACTCGAGTACCTCCACTCGCTCCAGATTTGTCACAGAGATATCAAACCCCAAAACATTCTTGTAGATCACCAACGAGGAGTTGCAAAGATCTGTGACTTTGGATCTGCCAAGATTCTGTCGCCTTCAGAACAGAACGTGGCTTACATTTGTTCCCGGTACTACAGGGCCCCAGAACTGATATTCGGTGCTACCAACTACACTACCAAGATCGATATCTGGTCCACAGGGTGTGTCTTTGCCGAGCTTCTTATTGGCCAGCCTTTGTTTCCCGGAGAGTCTGGAATCGATCAGCTTGTTGAGATCATTAAGATCCTAGGTACGCCTACTACAGAGGACATTACGGCCATGAACAACAACTACATTGACCACAAGTTCCCCATCATCAAGAAGATCCCGCTGGCTCGCATATTCAAGCAGCTGGCGAACTCCAAGGACATTCATGTGCTTGAGTTTTTGGAACACTTTTTACTGTTCAACCCAAACAAGAGAATCAGTGCATCGGAGGCCTTGCAGAGCTCCTGGTTCGACGAGATTAGAAACCCATGATCTGCGCCTCTTAACCCATAATCCCTATAACCATGACCTCTTTCTCTCCCTCTACCACACCATCCATCTCCTTATTGTTTCTTGTTCTGATTTGCGATGCGTCATGACTTGTTTTGTCTTTAAACCCTGTGTCACCTATCCACCAAACTCACAAACTCACAAACGATAGACCCTTTTTTTGTCTTGCTGTGCTCTTTACTTCACTTTTTTATATATGTCTTACATTCTTTCTTCATTGCTTTATACACGACTCCAATTGTTACATTCTTTTATACTTGGACGTACTGTTAAGACTCTTAATAGCTTTTGTAAACCATGTGAACACCCAGCCAGCGTATGGGGAAGGCATCTTCGCGAACATCTTCAACGTCCATCAATATCAACGGCTTTCTGGATGGCTCTCTGAGTGGCTCTTTAGGTATTGAGGACTCTCCAGTGGCTTTTGTTTGTGAATATCGTTATTCTAAGAATTTCAGAGACCCAATGCTGACAAGAGAAGTGCTCTTCGAAGTCCTTACGGTCGCAAAGTCCGCAAGTGCGGTGGCCCAGGGCTCTGCTCTGCTTCTTCAAGACCAACTGTGTCAGTTCTACAAAGTGTCTCAATTGACAAAGTCTTTCCGTATCCACAAGGAGATGTATGAGGAACTCCAGAATAAGGCTTCTGAGATCAGAAACTACGAGACTCATGCTAATATTGCCACTTCTACGCATTGTGCTGGTACAAATTCGAGTGTAGCAGGCTCTTTCGGAAAGAGACCTATACTCTCAAACGGTATTCATCCGGAATCGAAGAGGGAGTATTCCACTGTCAAGAAAGCCGTTCCGGTCGATGCTGAAGTGGCAGATGAGTCGAGATATGCGGAGATCCCTTCTTCAAAACTACAAAGGCTGTTCCATTATGGTCATCTTGCGACATCTATGGGAATGAACGTCGCTGCAGACGGTATTAAGGCCATGGCCTCGGGTCAGAGAATTAACCTCAGAAATGCTGCTCTATCATCCAAGAATGTCTCGATTCTTGGTGAAAAACTGCGTAAAATGAGAGGAGCTGCCCTAAAAGTGGGACAAATGCTCTCTATCCAGGACGAGTCTTTCCTTCCTCGCGAGTTCTCCGATATCTTGAAATCTGTACAGAGCCAAGGCTACTTCATGCCACCTCGCCAATTACATAGAATTATGAGACAGAACTTTGGCCCTGATTGGAAAGACAAGTTCGAGGCGTTCGATGAAGTTCCCATAGCGTCCGCATCGATCTCACAAGTTCACAAGGCAATCACGAAAGATGGCATTGCTGTCGCTGTTAAGGTACAATATCCTGGTGTCAAAGACTCTATTGACTCCGACATGGACACATTGTTAACTATTATGGGTGCTTCGAGACTCATGCCAAAGGGGATGTTTGCTGAAAACTCCATTGGTAATGCTAGAACTGAACTGAAGTGGGAATGTGATTTCTTGAGAGAAGCCGAGAGTATAAAACGATTCAGAGAATTGTTGAAGGATGACCCAGTGTTTTTGGTCCCAAACGTTTATGATGATCTAACAACAGAAAACATCATCACGATGGACTGGCTAGATGGAGAAGAGATTGTTCGTGGTGAATGGGACCAGGACACTAAGAACTGGCTGGCTACAAATGTCATGAGACTCTGCTTGGAAGAAATTGCTCAATTCAAGTTCATGCAAACAGATCCAAACTGGGCCAACTTCCTCTACAACCAGAACACAAAGAAGATCCAATTACTTGACTTTGGGGCTTCTAGAGAGTATAGCGATGAGTTCATCAAGAACTACGTTTCCTGTCTCCGTGCAGGGATTGCAAACGATGCTGCTGGTGTTGCTGCTTTTTCTAAAGATCTCGGTTACCTCACTGGGCTCGAGTCCCAGGAGATGGTAGATGCTCATGTTGAGTCTATTTTGACACTAGGCGAGCCCTTCAGACCTAACAACGGTGAGCCATACGACTTCAGTACGCAAGATGTTACTACAAGAGTCAAATCCAAGATGGGTTTGATGCTGAGAGAAAGACTCACCCCACCCCCAGAAGAGACGTACAGTTTACATAGAAAGTTCAGTGGTGTGTTCCTTCTCTGTACTAGACTTCAGGCCGAAGTTCCATGTGAAGGGCTAATGGAAAAATACTTCGTGCTCTAATACGTGATTATGAACATTCTTGTAAATATATCAGCTACGTAAAATGACCATAATTCACACAAGAAGCAAATATTTTTAGCATGTACGACATTCAGCATTTCTCAAAAAGAGATATATACCATCACCACTTTAGGTTCTACTATCCAGATGGTACTTCGCATTATGTGCCATCAACTGCTTCAGTGTAGCAAAACTTCTAAGACAACAGTCACACTTGAACTCTTTTTCATGGATCTTCATATGCTTGGTTAGATTTGAGCTTTCACTAAATCTCTTTTCGCAGCCTGGATATTTACACACCAGTGGTTTCTCTCCCGTATGGGTTCTGATATGTACAGATAACGAACTGGAAGTCGCAAATCTTTTGTCACAGGTAGGACACTGGTAAGGTTTTTCACCAGAATGCGTTCTCATGTGCTGTTTAAGCATTGTATCCACCGCAAATCGACGGCCACATATTTCACACTTCAAAGGTCTGTAATGTGTATGAGTATGAAGGTGTCGAAGTGCCTTTTGTCGTTGTCTAAACTCTTGCCCATTTCTATCGCACCCTTCCCATCTACAGTGATAAATGCTTCGTCCCGAGCCAACGTGGTCTTCAACAAGATGATGTGTCAGTTCCTCTGCATTAGCAAACTGTTTTCCACAATTGTGTTTGGTGGAGCCTCCAGGTGAATTTATGACCCATTTGCAGGTGGTCTCTTCGCCTTCACTAACAACGTATTTTGAAGCAGACTTTTGAGAAACCTCTTCTTGTTCTGAGGCACCCTGGGTATTGTCTGGGGATGGCGTTAGGAGATTTTTCGTCTCTTGAAGGAGCTTATCATTTAATGGGTATCCGCTATGCTCTGAGTTGATATGTGACAACAGAGAAGACATCGCATCGCCCATAAAGTCACAATTCTTCCATTCGCATTCAAAGGCGCCCATCGAATCATCAGCATCGGATATGGTGTTGTGGATGTTAAATTCAGGAATCAAATGGTTCTCCATTATGTGACTCTGAAGCAAAAGTCTGTTGTCAAAATGGGAAGAACAAGAATCCCATTCACATTTGGCTTGTTTGTTCTTTAGATTCCATTCAAAGCTTATCTGAGAATTAGCACCATGGTCACCTTTGATTTTCTTGGTATGGTTGTGATCATGTAGCTGGATGTGGTGATGATGGTGGTTTTCAGTATGGGGTGTGTGCGAGTGGTAATGCAGATGATGATGTACTGGTGATTGTACTTTATCCTCTTCTCTTTCTCGCTTAGGCCTTTGGTGGACCATGGACTCCGGTAGGAACTCTGTAAATGAGTCAGTTGTGTGGGTATGGGTGTGTATACCACCATTTTGAAGAGTTTTTGGCGTCTGTTGAGCACTCAGTTGTCTCTCTTCGATACTGGCCTTGATGTCCGGGAAGTCATCCAAGTTCTCACAGTACTTGCAATACAAATCATCAATATCACAAGTATCAAGGTCGCACTTCACATCTATACAATCATCAAAATTACAGTGCTCAAATGTCTTATCATCGTTTGGGTGAGTATATGACGTTGACGAGCCATTTGTTGCACTGCTACTGCTATTGTCATTCCCATTTCCACCAATAAAATCAGGAAACCCCGGTATGAATGTTGTTGTGCTATCGTGAGGGTTTTCACAGCAAAACTCAAGCAGTTTCGGTTTACAATTTTCATCTTCCTGGCACGTAATATTGGGGCTCTCGACAATGATGGGCTTGATGTTCTGGTCATTATAGTTGAGAAACTCAAAGTGCTGGCACTCTGAGAACTGGCTTGAATGGGAATCGTTAATATGGTGATGATGATGGGAGCTACGTCTTCGTAGCTGTGGCTTAGACGAGGTTCCAGACGGTGATGATACGCCTATTGTTCCATCCAGCAGGATCGTGTCGTTCGTGTGGATATGGCCATGTATATAGGTGAAGGTATCAAAGTTGTGTACATGTCCGTGGATTAGCCCATTACTTGCGGGTACAGCGTAGTTATCGTCCTCGTCCTTGCCATTGTCGATATGACTGTCCACGTGATGGTTTGTGTGAGTTTCTGGGTGGTTATCGATGTTGGAGTGGTCATCATTGGGTGATGTCATGCCTGTGTTCGTCTCTGGAGACGGTGATGAGGAAGAAGAAGACGGCACACCAGCACGGTCCAGTGAGGAGGTGTCTCTCATGGAGTACTTCTCTAGCTCAGAGTCGAGCTGGTCGAGCAGTGGGAAGACGTTGCTGCCGGTTACTTGTAAGGGCATTGTGAGGGAAGTGGTGGAGTAGTAGAGGTAGAACAGTAATAAGAGCAATAGTCGGAGAAATAGGAGCAGCACTTGTTGTAGTAGCAAAAGGAGTAATGGTAGTTGTGGCAGTGGTTGTGGTAGCACTTGTGGTAGCACTTGTGCTTCTTCTGGTCCTTATGAATGGCCCTGCTTAAACCACCACTGAGGCCAGATGTCTTCTACCAATTGCTAAAGGCCGAATGCGTACGTCTGTTTGGCTGTGTTTGGTGCTTGTGAACTCTCCAGCCTACGGGTTTTGGACTGAAAACTTTTCCCCTTTTCCCATACAATATCTCCAGTAGGCAAATGCCCTTTCCAGTGGGGGCGATCCGCGGTATTTGAACTGTTTGCAGTGCTTCACTGAACGGCTCTTTATCGAAGGGCACAGCCAGTGTCTGTCTTTTTTCCCACGGGCGTGCGCTATTCAGCAGGACAGCTTTTCTGCGTAGGCCTCGAGGTCTTCAAGAGAAGAAGAAGCTGTGGTGACACCAATTGGAGGCAAGAGCGGTGGAAAATGATCGAACCTACGCCTCTCCTTTTTCGCAAATGGAGCCTGTGTCCTCATTTTTTTTTAGGTCCCACTGGCTTCTCCCCTTCTCCAATCCACAGTGTCGCCGCCTGCCAAACCACCTTGGTGGTGATGAGAGCACGCTGCGTACGCGTAAGCACGCGATAATTGCCGCATTCGCGTCGCACGAACAATGGGGTGTACGGGTGTAAATGCGTGGTGTTCGGGTGTGGTGTGTGGTGTGCGGATGTGGAGATAAGGTGTGCGGGTGTGGCGATAAGGTACGGTGGGTGCCCAATAGAACAGCTACAAGAGGTACGTGGTGGTGGTAAGGGATGGTTCTAGGGAAAAGTGGTGTGATTTGTGGTGGGGTAGGGCGACAGAAGGGGTTGGTATAGCAGGGATATTACAGGGACGCTATCAGCAATGGAGAGTACAGGGATGGCTGTTCGTAGGGTACGACGCCAGAGGAGGTACGGGACTAATAGAAGTATTACCAGGACAAAATAATATCATTAGTAATGCGATCAGGCCGTATGGTGAGCAGACAACTCCGATTGCTGGTGGTTGGTTGCTACTGTAGTCGGAGTCTTACACGAGGAAAAAGAAAAAACAAAATAGAACTCCGTATCCTGTTTTAATATAAAGCTCTCCTGTTTAGGAACTGGCCAATCGCTAGGTATTACCTATCACCGGCCGTCTATATAATGCGACATGTCGTTTGGAGGACAGGACCATGTCCGTGCCTGCTAAAAACCCCATCGTAACACCTCCACCCAGATCCTCTAAATAACCCTTCTTGAGGGGTCCGGAATATCTGCCATATCAACATCTTCCGGCGCGTCCTCTGGAACATCGTATTCGACGTCAACGTAGGCCCGCACAGTTCCATCTCTTTCAGTATCTGGTAGTTGTAAGGCACCGGTCTCGGCGGGTTTGTGGGTCAGCACATAGAATGCTGCTCCCAGAATGATTAGAATCCCCATCCAACTCCATAGCCCCGGTAGATGGTGCCATATGGAGATTTCCCAAATCAACGCATACACCATCTGGGAGTATAGCATCATGGACGCACGCGAGGCCTTCTCACGCTGGATGCCTTCAGTCAGCAAAAACTGCATAAAGAACCCACTTATCCCGAGTGTGAAGAAAAGCAGCCACTGCTTGCCCGTGTGTGGGATCTTAAAGCTCAATCCGGGAATCACAATGATTCCACCGAGCGAGACCATACAAGTGATTCCTGCAAAGTATTCAACCATCACAAGAGAGTGGACACGTTTGCCGATAAAGCGAATCACAATGTACACCATGCTTGCACCCATCACACCAAAAAGAGCCATCAACGTCGCTGTCATTCTCTCCTTCGGATCTGAGCTCTCGGCACCATTACCATCACCTTCTGAAGTAGGGGTTCCAAATAGGAATGCCGGTCTGGCAATCAATACAACACCAAACAGCGATATAAGTGCACCACCAGCCTCAACAAGGGACCAGCGTTCCCTTAGCACAGCCCATGCCAGGAACCCGGTCATCGATGGAATCAGGAATGTAATCACAGTGGCATCACTGACACTCAGGTACATTAACGAGTAGTACATCGCAAACACACCGATAAACCCTGTGAGGCCTCTCGCAACAAGCAGCCACCGCAGGTTTGTTGGACCCATGATTTCCTCTTCTCGTTTGTAGTACTTCAAGTAGAGATAGCATCCCCCAAAGGTGATACTCATCCGCACAAACAGAACCTGTAGAGGGTGGATCGGCTCTTCAAACTGGGGGTCCGTTTCTAGCAGCTTGGTGGTCATCACCATGATGGAGTTGAAGAACTGGGATAGAACTATGAAGAAGAGGCCAATGTTGGGGAGGAACACTTCTTCGTACAGACCCACAATCTTGTCCTGGAGGGAGTCTCTAGCGAGTGGTGAAGACGCTCCACCGAGCAGCGACGACTCAACTGACGGCTCTCGTGACCGATCGGGGTCATTGTCGAACTGAGTGGATGCCATTCTTCAAGAAACTGTCTTCTTGACAAAAAAAATGGACTATGGTGTCGAAAGTAAATCTGATAAGCCCATCAAGGAGAGAATTACAATCCAAAACCGTTTCTTTTTTTTTTCCAGTCTTGTGCCTCTTTTCCAATAATCTCCGTACCGTGGGGAGATCGCATACGATATAACTACATACATTTGTTAGTGTTAACAGCCCTTGATTCTGAGACATAATCTCTTCTATACGTATATTTGCCTAATTTTCTCTTCATTAATCGTTCTTGAGATACTCGTTCGCCAATTGAGTCCAAAATGCAACAACGGCGATGCCCTTAACGGGGCTTCTCTTAAGACCTTTCCTCGCGACAATGCCGTCATGAGCGTTGAGAACATTCACATACACTGCAAACTTGTGCCAATCAAGCGCATTGAGTCTCTCCATTACGGTCACACGATCGTCATCGAGTGGAAGCGTAGTGGTGCCACTGAATATTTCAAATTCGGAGTCCGGAGGGTTCAGAAACAGCTTTGGTGCTTCTTTCAGCAGTGTATGCGCCTTATTCTCAACAGAGGTGAACAACTCATGGCTCATCTTGGTGTTCGTATTGTTGTCCTTCGATGACTCCGTATGGGCGTCGTATTGGCTAATGTTGATAGCGTTCTCAAACGCCTCGCTTGTAGCCTCTTCTAGACGTTCTCTGAAAGTTGCTCCGCTATTGGATAGCTTATCGAACTCCACCAAGCTCTTCAGCTCATCTACGCTTTGTTTCCTATAAAATCTCACAATAATGGAGCTCACAATGGACCCGATGGAGCTCGCTGTGAAGACTATCGGAAGCCATATGGGGAAAATGCAGCACATAATAGCGACTAGCCCTACGTATCTGACTTTCTTCCACAGCGATACGGGTCTCTTGTGTTGCACTCCACTACTCTGGAATGTAGACCCACGCAGATTCACAATCTTCGGAGACACCGTTGTCCCTTTCACTTGATAAGTTGAGATGATGTCCTGATCGAAATCAAAGCTCAAGTCGAGCTTATCCCAGTGGTCGTTGAAAGGGTTCTTGTCTGTGATGTAAGAGGTATAGAAGCTGACGGTGCGGTCGTGGCGGATGTTGGCAAAGCAGTATCTCTGTTTAAACCTTTGTAGCCCAGCATAGTAGTCCCCCTGGGTCAGTCTGACGAGCATTTTGTCGTCATCTTTGATAGCGAGCTCGCTTCCGGCACGGCCAATCAGATTGGCTAACAAGAAGTTAAGTGGCTGGAAGTACTTCCTGAAAAAGCGCACCCCAAGATGAGGAGTGGCAAATGTGGCGAAGAGAACGGGCTCGATGATCTCAAACAACCCCATCCTCTGTAATTCGCCAATGATGTATCTCGAAACCAGTCCACCCAAGGAGTACCCGACAAAGCTAATCTTCACAGTTCTAGTGTCTTCTTCCGTCGCCAATCTGTTGATCTCTTCAACAACCTCAAGCAGCATCCGCTGACCAATGATCTCTATGCCATCGTACGTCTTGAACAGCGAGGAAGTGCGTGGTCTGAGGGTGTGGATTTCCTCTTTAGAACTCGTAATGTTGGTGTGGATCAGGTCCTCCATTGATTTGAGATGGTTTGCTCCGCCCCATAGTCTACGTCATGAAACCCCGGTTACTAAACATTCTGACACGATAACCTCAAATCAACATACCCGTGCACAAGCACAAACAGGTGAGCATCCTGCATCAGGCTTGCATCCGTCATTGCCTACTAGCCTGAACCACTCTCAAACCTCATCGCCGCAACCTCACAACTTAAAGTGTATAGCGCCATACGATAATACCACCTTGAGTCAAGAATCACGTCACGTGCGCTGCAGTCGCATCTCACGTGATTCAGATAACGTGCATGTGCCGATCACGTGCCGATCACGTGCATGATTCCGAGGAAAGTCACCGGCCAGACTCTTTCGAGCCCCTCCCCGGTCCACGATTTACGGTGCAAGGATCGCCCAGTCCCGTTTCGATCGGTGAGTCTCTCCAGTCCCTCGAGTGACTACGACTCAAACCCACGAGGCGTGTTTCTTTCGGCACAACCACACTCAGAACACACACCACGCGGTCCTCGCATCGCTGTTATGGACCATCCACAACCCAGAACGCCTGTCTCCACAATCCGGAACCCAACCCCGCCAGCATGTTCTTATCAACCGGCGTCATCAGTGCCCGTGCCGATGGTGGCGCATTCCGAGAGTCTCGGCGTGCGCCCACCGCCCCTGGAATTAGCCACGCTTCCGGCCTCAGTTCCGACGGCGTGCGCCGCTGCTGTTTCATTCCGGCAGCTATTTTTATTTATTTTTAGCTGTTTTTTTTTCACTTCTCCACAGTCTGTGTGCGTGTGTTTTCCTATACTACTCTGTGTATTTTACACGTCTATCTGCTTCCAATTTGCTACCAATGAGCCTGGCCTTTCCTGGCCTGCCCATCTGCGCCCTTTTACGCCCTTTTACGCCCATTTGCACTTCTTTTTGCGCACTTTTACGCCCTTTGCCCCTTTTTTTTATTTTGATTACGCGCTTTTTTCCGTTTTCGAACACCGTTTTTTATTTTGAATCTCCGTTTTTTATTTTTAACGCCCGTTTTTTTATTTCCGCTTCGGGTTTTTTTTTGTTTTTTTTTGTTTTTTTATTTTCCAACTTCTCCAATTCTCCGCGGCTTGGAGATTAAACCCTCCGGCTTTCTCTTTACCGCCCACACCTCTCAACCTCATCTCCATACAAAGCAGACATCCACCAGCCCAAACCACGTTGTTTTGACTGGAAACACACACAGTTCTCGTGGGACGGGCCAGAAATGAGACATGGCAAGCGGTCTTCCAGACCGCCACGGCCATCTCCACTAGCTTGCCACAGCAAAGTAGTTGATGCTTTGGCGGCGGCAGTGCCAGGTTCTACAGCTGTGACATCAGCGGCAGCGGCAACATCAACAGCACAAGGAGCACCACAGGCGGCTCAGTTGGCTACATCAACAGACGGAAAGCTGGGGGCAGTTTCAGGGCCAGCAGCGAGTTTGGCGAGGGCCCAGGCTGTGGGATCGGCTTCAGCAGTGGGAAAGGACGTTTATATGGCATCTTCCTTGCTCACACGGCCGGTTTATACGCGAACGAGACATGAAACTTCCGATGAGATGCGGTCGCTTGATGAGGAATCGAGACTCATAGGGGCTGGGCACGCCCAGGGGACTCTGGGAGCCGAGGAACAGCGATGGGAGACGAATGTAGTACGTAGTGATGCCCGGTGTGTGCGACAGGGCACGATAGAGACTCTGGGAGGTGCTGGGGGTGACGAGAGAGGTGGTGGAGGTGATGATGGTGGAGCATGCGGCGGGAGCCACGACGGCCCTGGCCATGATGGCGCTATCCCCGGAGCTCACGGTGTCGTCTATGATGGTGACGGTGATTGTGATTGTGGTGGTAATGGTAATGGTAATGGTAACGACGCTAATGGCGCTAATGGCACGGACTCTGAGGCCAATGATGACAGCTATGACGATGATGACGAGAATGACGGCGATGACGATGACGACGATGGTGATGATAGCGGTGAATCTCACCAGATGCCTCCGCAGCTGATGGAGAAGCTCAGCCGGTTCCCACTCTTCCGGAACGCACCACCGTCCTTCCACAAGGCCATCGCTGGAAGACTCCAGCTAATGACACATCACGCTCAGGAGTACATTGTCAAGTTCGGTGAGCCCGCAAAGGCCATGTACTGGATCCTAAGAGGCTCTGTTGCTGTCACGTCTCCGGATGGAGAAGCAGTCCACGCCGAGCTGGTGGCTGGACAGTTCTTCGGCGAGATTGGGATTCTTTTCAACAGACCTAGAACTGCTACAGTCATTGCAAGAACAAAAGTGCTTCTTGGTGTCCTAACGGCTGATTCTTTCAATGCGGTTCTGCCCGATTTCCCGGCTGTTGAGCGAATGATCCGTGATGAAGCCCAAGAGAGACTCTCAATGCAAGACAAGAGAAAGAGAAACGGGGTCACAAACATCCTGTCGAACTCAAACAACTTGCCCATCATCGACAAGACTGATAGGGGTACACGCGCCTCAGTGGTTGCAGCTGCCGTCTCCACGTTGCCTGGACCTTCGGTGCCTCCAATGGTGAGGTCCGCTTCACCCCCAGCCCAAGTTCTGCGCCCGGAAGTTTTGGGTTCTTTCAGTTCTGGGTTCTTGGAGGCTCACCAAAATCCAATTCAGAGACAAAAACAGTATCTCCCTCAAATTCATGATAACGTCGACCACTCTATTCCAACAAGAGATTTTCTCAGGAGCATGCCGATGTTTACGCTTTTGCCGTCTGCAATCATCCATGAACTGGTTCTAGGCGTTGAGCCGAGAAGATTCGAGCCCTTTGAGTATATTGTAAAGAAAGGCGAATTAGGAAGAGATATATTCTTTGTTGTCAACGGTGAGGTTGAAGTCTTAAACCCGAAACGAATCTCTCTGGCAACTTCTGAAGGTAATAAAGATAAGAAAGTGGATTGTGTCCTAGCAAGACTCGGTACTGGACAGTACTTTGGTGAAATGGCATTCTTACAATCGCTGTCGGATTCAAAAGAAAAAATCGAGAGAAGTGCTGATATCAGATCCGTTTCCACTGTTGATGTGCTGATAGTGACTGGCGACCAACTGGAGAATTTGTACTCGAGATACCCTAGAATCTGTGATGAGATGAAAGAAACTGCAACAAAGAGAATCAACAAGAACAGAGATAACCATGAGCCGTTGCCACAAATTCCTGAAGGAACAGAGTCTCCCTTTAGCAAGTGGATGGGCTTTCAATATACTACCACTATTACGACTACTCCCCAGCTTAACGACAACTTTTCCTTAGATCCATCTTCACGCCAACATAGAGAACAATCGCCAATGTCGTCTGCATCTGACACATCCTCAGTGATGTCTGCCATTCCTTCAAACTTCAACTCTTTTTCCAGTGGTGGAGCGAACACATTCCATAGCGATCCCAAATTTACACAGCTAAAGAGAAGACGCTCGTTAAACGTTTCGCCAAACCGTTCTCCACAGCTGTCCCCGCTTGACCCGCAAACACCACTTACGATGACACTCCCACCAATGAACCCGGTACCACCGCCGATGAATTCTTTTCCATCGCAGCTAAAGCAAATTCCGTTCCAATATATTCCACACGCCAAGAGAATGAGGCTTGCGAACGTTACAGGCAGACGTCGCTCCTCGGTGTTAGCTACAAATCTACTACCAGATAGGATTCTGCTCCATGTGTTTTCCTTCCTGTCATTACCAGAACTAATGAGGTTGAGAATTATTTGTCGTCGTTGGAGACAACTCCTTTATGTGGCTCCTAGATTCTTTGAAAAATTGGATTTGAGGTCCTACAATACTTCAATCGATGACAAGGCTTTGACTCAAATTATCGATTTCGTTGGGTCTAGACCGAAAACGATTGACATATCAAATTGTTTCCATATCACAGACGTTGGCTTTTGCTATATGGTTAATGAAATTGGTATGTGTGGTTCAATTGAAGTGATCAGAATGGGTTCTGTTTGGGAAGTTAGCGCGATGGCTATTATGGACGTGTCAGTTCCAAGTATTGGTCAAAATATTCAAGAGCTTGACTTTTCCAATTGCCGCAAGGTCAGAGACGATGTCATTGAGAGAATTATTGGGTGGAAGAAGAGACAAAACAGCGTCGGTTCTTCAATGACTCTACATGCCAAGTATAGTGGACTGATGGACGATTCAATACCCGGCATGGAGGATTTTGATGACTCGTCAACCTCTGAAGTTTCTGCTGGATGTCCAAACTTGAAAACACTGAACCTCGGCTACTGCAAGCACTTAACTGATCGTTCTATGTACCACATTGCGCTACATGCGAACGACCGCTTGGAATCTCTGGACATCACAAGATGCACTACTATCACCGATGCTGGATTCGCATATTGGGCTTACCAACCATTTCCAAATCTGAGAAAACTCAAGTTAGCTGACTGTACTTTTCTTTCTGATAAATCCTTGATTGCAATTGCTAGTTCTGCACAGTTCTTGGAAGATTTAGATTTGTCCTTTTGTTGTGCGTTGACAGATATCTCAATTGAGGTCATATGTCTCGGTTGCCCTAACCTGTCGTATTTGGACCTATCGTTTTGTGGCTCTGCTATCTCTGATTCCACACTACTTGCCATTTCCATTCACTTAAGAAACTTGAAATCTCTTACTATCAAGGGTTGTGTAAGAGTCACCAGAGCTGGTATCGATGCACTGTTGTCGAATTCAATGTCATTGAGATACCTGGACATTTCACAATGTCGTAATGCTCATTTCTACAGAGACTCGGGTCCCGCTGCTACGATTCAGCCAAGACCAAACTCCCGATCTGCATTTGTAACTACTTCCCATGGTAACCTAGTTGAGATTGCAATCTGAACTGCAATTTGCCTTGTTCCATATCTTAGAGCTCTCACTACAATTTAGAGCATGACTGTTAGCACATCAGGTGTGCCACTTCATAATGATACCCCCATTTTTTATTTAACGAATTTACGAACCTGCACTATATTGTAACTTATGATGTCAAACTATGTTACACACTACAGTAGAGGGCCTCGAGTCCCATCTGAATTTGAAACCAAGCACACAAAAGGTGTTGAAAGTGTTATTGAAATGGACAAAATAATTAGGTAACTCTTCTTGGAGCAATCAATAGACTGCAATGTAGTTGTTTACACGCTCCTTTTGATTCTGTGCAATACACTCAGCGATCCATGTGATGTTTCTCACCTCTTGTTCCTTGGACTTAATCCAGGCCCAAATGGTAGAAACAGAAAACTGTTGCGTGAAAGCATCTCTACAAAGCTCCATTTCCAGCTTATAAAAGTGGTCTTCCAGTGTCTTGCCACCAACGTTGTCGAAGAAAGACTTGTACTCGTAGACATTCTCCACAACAGCCCTGATCTGCTCAACGTCCTCGGCCTTTGCGAGACTGTCAGAGAAGCTGTTCAGCTTACCGAAGTTTGGAAGCAAAGTCTTTCTCTCGCCAGCAGACAAGCCAGAGCCAAACGAGTTGAGAGAAATGTTGATGGAGCGTCTGTCGGCTTCAAATTCGAGAAGAGACTTCATCACTGCAGCAGCTGGCTCCGGCTGCTTAAGACAAAAGTGGTAGAAGTCCTCGAGGTACGCCTTGTAGAGCTTGTTTCTAATGATTTCGATGTTGAGATCGTCCAAGTCCTCTGCAGTGAGACAGTCTTTGAAGTAAGGTGCCAAAGGGGTGTCCACCAGCACCGTCTGGTAGAGAGACTCAATGTCTGTGGCAACAGAGAGTGTTGGAAGCGTCTCGAACCAGCCCAGAGGGTGGCATCTCTCGAGGATCTCAGCCTTGTCTCTGTCGTGGACAGTTCCTGTGATCATCAACGCAACGTTGTCAATCATGTACCCGTAGGTGATGTAGTCCATGAACTGTGCCAATGGCTGGACAGCTTGGTCACGGATGTACTGGAACTCGGCGTAGAGCTTTTCAGATGCCTTCTCCTGGATGGTGGAAGTTGCCAATGGCGATGGAACATTCGACAGGAAGTTACCGTAGTCAGTGGATGACAGCTGCAGTTTCAAGTCGTCCAGGGTCTCACACTGTGTGAGGTTGATGTACTGGTTAGACGTCAGCAAACCGTTTCTGTAGCCACGGACAACACCCTCAATGTAGCCACTGTGTGGAATTACCCATTGTTAGTACTGTGTCAGCCTATCTCGGAGCAGATGGGAAACACTCACTTGTCAATGTTGAAGAAAAGACCCTCCATTGTGGTAATGCAATATCTCTCTCTCTCTCTTTATCTACTACGGGTGCAAACAACAGCTATGGTGTGTTCTTTCTCGATCACCAAAGGCCTTCGTTCCGCTAAAGAAGATCGCTCCTTGTTAAAACGCTCGGAGTAATGTGGCAATCCAGTTGCCAGGTGCTTTTCCTCGCCAACGACTGCTACACTCGACGATGTACCGTTCGTCTGTGTGCTTGTGTGTGCGCTGCCTCGTGCTGCCTGGAATTAATCCAATGCTCAATGGTGTCCGGGTGTTGCGTTATGGTGCCCGGGTATGTTGATGGTTTGTAGCCCTGCTATTATTGTGGTTACGTGGCCCTGTTCTTTGTCCTCGAGACGACACCAAAGCGTTTGGGCTTCACCGTACTACAAAGCGTGTGATTCTTCGCTCAGCAGCGCCGCTAAACTCCTATAACCGGTTCTGGCTTCCTGAACATCGGTTGTCATGACTGAGTTATCGTCTGGTGCGGCTCTCGACACTTCTGCGCTTAATGTGCTGCTCCAGGAACTTATGGGTGATCTGCCACCACAGGTATCGGCTCTACTAGAAGACAAGAACCTCCATTCCGAAATCCTACAATATTTACACAATGTGAGCTCAATTGAGTCTCAGGACTACCTTTCAGCGGTTCCTCCAACACCTGGGATGGACATCCGGGAAGAAAGAACTCTTGTCCAGGACATTGCAGAGCTTGAAGCGTCGCAACGGTCCATCGACTCCAAGCTCAAGGACGTCATTGTACACTCGCAGCAGCTCATCATCGACAGCAAGACTGGACTGGATTGTTCGAGATCCCTCTTCAACAGGGACTTCCTCTTCAATCTCAAGGAGCTCTGGAGAACGTTTAACGAGGACGATCTGGAGGAGATGAAAGAGCCCCAGGACCAGGATCTTCAGGAACTCGTGGCCGATCTTGAGCCCGACGAAAAGGACAAGACGTTCCGGACGATTGTATCAAACGTCAAGAGACTTGCAGACGTTGAAGAAGAGAACAAGCACAACAAGAATCTGTCGATTGTACTGGAAAACATGGAGCAGATTGTCAACATCCTTGAGCTGCCGTCCTTGGCTGGTGTATGCATCAAGGCAGGCTACTACTCAGAAGCTCTTGAGATTAGCTCGTACACACGAAGACTTGCGATCCGCTTCCCAAGCAGCGATTTAGTTAAGGAAGTTGAAGCGGGAATCAAGACTGAGATGTCACACATGCTGATTGGCCTCATACGGCTGCTAAGAACCAATCTTAAGCAGTCCTCCATCATCAAGATCATGTCCTACCTCAGACGAATCCAGCCGTTCAGTCAAGGAAACGATGCCGATGGTCAGCTTAAACGGATCCTGCTGCATGCTCGGTATCAGTTCATCAAGTTCGAGCTGGGCTCGTTAGCACCATTGAGAGAGAGTGGGTCGCATGAGAAGTATATTAAGAGAAGCATCGAAGTCATCAGAGAGCACTGTTTTGGCTCCATCATGGTGTTCAAGAACATCTTTCCTGATATCGACGACAACGAGCTGTGCGACGTTTGCATCTCCATTGATGTGGTGGAAGAGACCGCCGTGGAATGCATCACGGATGGCAAGACGAATGACTCCACTACGGACGAGCATACACATGAAGCTGATACAGAGTCTACAGAGGAGAACGAACATGAAGCTGCTGCCGAGTCTACAGAAGAGAACACACATGAAGTTGATACAGAGTCTACAGAAGAGAACACTGTTACGGAAGAGAATGGAAGCACCACCAGTGGGCCTGGAGACGAAACAAGGACCGGAGATGATGAGACCTGTGCTAGAACTGATTCTTCCACTGTTTCTGCGACTGGTTCTGCTGATTCCGTTCAATCAGCCCTACAGCCAGATGTTCCTAGCAACACCAATACCATTACAGAAGAGGAGAACCCAGAACCATCCCCCGCCATTGAGTTCATCAGACCTTCGTCCGAAAGACAAAAGTCCAACCATCTCCTCTTTGAGTTCGTGGCTCACGTTCTACAGGAGCTCGTAACAGTATTGACCGCATCTCTTCCTAAAATAACAGACACCTCAGTGCGGGATGGTGTCTATCTCCAGCTTCTGTATTGCTCCCAGTCCCTAGCGCGTATCGACGCTAACTTTAGCGACCTTATGAAGTCTATTCTACTGAATTCACGCACTATCCACACTCCTGGTGATTCTTCAACAATCTCTGAGAATGGCGAGACCTCAATTGGTGCATCTGCGCTTCTCGTAGACCGCACTGCGTGGCTTACTGCGGTGGAAAAGCACAGCCATATGGCAAGGAGTCTTTTCCCGAAATGAGCACTTCCTGTATCCTTTATACTGTCCTGTCCATTACACGCCACTCCACCACTCTAATACCGTAGAATCTTCTCCATTCCCGTACCTTTTGTCCCCACTTTTGCCTAATCTCTATGACTTCCATATGTCTCACCACTATGGTGTGTGGCCCTGACCGCCTGAAATTTCAGTTCGGGCCACACTTTGCTTCAGCCATCAATTCCAAAGAGCCTGGGCTGTAAGGTACACGGCGAGCCCAAAAGCGCCAGGAACACCGGAAACACGACCAAAAGCCAGGTTTAAAGGGCTTGAGGGACGATAAGAATGAGCTCAGTGAGTGGTTTGGTGGTTATTTAGGGGCCTGGGCGCCCACAATGGCACAGTAGTCCGTGGAACGGAGATGCCATGGCCACGGCTACCCACGCAGAGGACTAACGGTACAAACAGGCACCAACGGCAACCGCAACTGCAACGGCGGTCAACGCTGGAGGTCAACAGATTAACGGCGGATCCATGAAAGAGGCGGCTCAGAACAATCCTGGTGATCTCAAAGAAGCACCAACTGCGCCAAATGGCGAACGTAGACGTGAGAGGTTCCCATGGGAGAATGTGGGTGGGTTGAACGAGAGCAAGAAGTTCGATAAGTCGTTCATCAACAACTCGAATGCCATCAAAACATTCGTCATAGAGACGTTCTATAGCGACTGGTACTGGAACACGGCTATCGTGATTGGAGTGTGTTTCTTCTCGTGGCTTGTGGCCAAGTGGCGTTTCGGGATCTTTGGACTGGTGTTTGTGCTTCTGTGTGCTGCTTCTGTATATCGTTCAGAATATAGCCGTTTCGAGAGAAACGTCAGGGACGATATCCAGCGAGTGGTCGCTGCTGACAAGCTCGAGGATAACTTTGAGTCGATGGAGTGGCTTAACTCGTTCCTGGCAAAGTTTTGGGTCATCTATATGCCTGCTCTTTCTGAAACCGTGCTTGCGATTGCCCATGATGTCCTGAAGGACTTGGCCCCAGGGTACGGTATTGATGCTCTAACGCTCGACGAGTTCACCCTGGGAACAAAGGCTCCAAGAATCGACTCTGTCAAGTCGTACACAAGAAAAGGAAAGGACATTGTTGAGTGGGACTGGGCGTTCTCCTTTACCCCGAACGATACTTCTGATATGACGAAGAACGAAATCGACAAGAAGATTGATCCTAAAGTTGCACTCGGTGTCAGAGTTGGTAAGGCCATGGTTTCGAAAAACCTTCCTATCCTCGTTGAGGACATGTCCATTTCAGGCAGAATGAAAATCACTCTGAACTTGTCGTTGAACTTCCCACATATCAAGATTGTCTCCGTTTCGCTGCTTGAGCCTCCTAAGATGGATTTCTCCTTGAAACCTGTTGGAGGTGACACTTTTGGACTCGATGTCATGTCACTCGTTCCAGGGTTGTCCACTCTTATTACTACGATTGTTAATCAAACGGCCGGTCCTATGCTCTATGCTCCAAACCACTTTGACGTTGACATCGAAGAGATCATGGCTTCACAGTCAAACGACGCGATTGGTGTTCTTGCTGTCACCATTAAGGCTGCTGATAACCTTAAGGAAACCATTAATCCTTGCGTTCAGGTGTTCCTTGGCTCTGCTGCCGATAAGCATGTCCGTACGGAAGTGAAGGCCCAGACAAGGGCTCCACGTTGGAACGATACTCATTACATTTTGGTAAGCAACTTACAACAGAAGCTACACTTTGATGTATACAACTTCAATGTTTCTAAAAAGAAAAATGAATTGTTTGGTTCTACTACATTTGATCTCGATACCGTCTTACAAAGTGACGCTCAGCTGGGCTTAACTTCTACAATTGAGGTTGCAGGTAAGAAGAAGGGTTTGCTGAACTATGATATCCGTTGGTTCCCGACTCTTAAGTCTGGTACTAGCTCTACCGAAGACGATTCCAAAGAAGTTGATATCCCAGACTCTGAAGTTGGTATCTTCAAATTCACTGTCCATCAAGCCAAGTCTTTGGATATCACTTCTTCTATCACTGGTCAACTCAGCCCAAGTGCTGAACTGTACGTTGATGATAAACTTGTCAAACAGTATAGAACTCTGAAACGTGTGAATGAACCATCTTGGGAGGAATCTACGGAGATGTTGGTTTCCCAGAAGTCTGGAACCAAGGTGACGCTTGTTATCAAGGACAATAGTTTTAACGAAGGTGCCGTTATTGCCACATTAAATGAAAGTTTAGAGACTCTGGTCTTCGACACATCTGATGGGAATGATGTCTTCCCACTTACTCCATCGGGTAAAATCCGTATCACTGCTGTCTGGAAACCAGTTTCTTTATCTGGTGTGTCTGCTTCTGCTAACTACGCTCCACCAATTGGGGTTGCCAGATTACACATTAAGAATGCTAAAGACTTACTTAACTTGGAAGTTGTTGGTAAGGTTGATCCATATGTCAACGTTCTACTTAATAACAGGCTCAAGTACAGAACTGGCTTCCATCCAGACACTTGTGACCCAGATTTCAACGAAGTTTTCTACATACCAATCACCTCATACACTCAGCACATTTCTCTAGAGATGATGGATGACCAGAACTTGAGTAAAGACCGCCCCTTGGGCGCTTGCAATATTGCAGTTTCTGACTTTGTCAAAAAGGAGAACAACACATATGTGTCCCTCTATGACAATAACCGAGTTCTCTCCTCTGCATTGAGAATCAAGAATAAAAAGCCAAAAGGTACTGTTTTCTACTCTCTTTCTTTTATTCCTTCTATTCCAGTTTACTCTGTGACTGAGTTGGAAGACCTCAAGAATAAGGAAGCTAAAGTTAAGGCAATAACGGAGGAGCGTACTAAGGAGTTGAAGGACTGGGAAACCCTCTACGAGAAGAATTCTAAGGATTATGAATGGGTTGATGTTGAAGATACCGATGCTTTGGAAATCTCTGATAAAGAGAGAATGTCTTTGGAGCAGTTGCTAACTCACAAATCTGGTACACTTGGGCTCCATGTCACCAATGGAAAGGTTAGCAAGGCTGACTCTTACATCCAGATGTTTGTTGATGATTATGGTTCTCCATCATTCGTTTCTTCCAGGACTAATGGACGTACTGTGAATCCTGAAATTGGCGATGCATTCATTCGTGACTTACCAAACTCTGTCATTGTCTTCAGAAATACTAAGAAACAACGCGTGAAGGAAGCTGATCAAATTATTCACGAACAGAGCTTCAAAACTATTGACCTTCTCCAAAAGTGCTTTAGTGACTCGCAAACTATATCGGTTGGTGGTGCTTCTTTGAAATTGAGATTTGAATACATTCCTTCTGCCACCAATTTACCACCATCGGAAACTATTCTGGACACTGGTAGGGCTAAAATTGATCTTGTAAGTGGTGAGGACTTAAGTGGTGCAGACCGCAGCGGTAAGTCCGACCCTTATGTTACCATTGAACTTGAAGGTATTCAGCTATTTAAGTCTAAAGTTATTAAGAAGACGCTTTCTCCAGTATGGAACGAGTCTACCACCATTCCAATTCCTTCGAGAGCTAGATCTAACTTGGTGTTGAAAGTTTGGGATTGGGACAGAACCGGTAAGAACCGGATTATTGGTCAGTGCCCTATGGATTTGTCTCTAGTCAATGCCAAGTCTGCTCAGCCTGTTTCTTTCCAGCTTCAACCACAAGGTGTCATTAACACAAGCATTACATTTAGCCCAGAGTACATCCGTCCAAAGGTAGAGGACAAGGAATTTGGTGCGAACTTTGCAGCTCTTGCGGGTGTTCCTCTTAAGGGTGTCGAAGGTGTTGCTAACCTCGCCTCTGGAGGTGTTGGTGTTGTTACTGGTGGTGTAGGTGCTGTTGCTAGTGGTGCTGGTGCTGTCGTCGGTGGTGCTGTCGGTGGTGTTGGTAAAGGAGGAGCTTCTTTGTTCAAGACAGTTTTGGGTAAGAAGAGTAAGAAGTCTATGGATGTGTCCAGATCCTCTATTGACCAGGGATCGGCCTTTAGAGCTTCTGTTGACAACACCAACAATGATATCCAGTCAATCAGGTCTTCAACTTCTAAAGCTACAGCTCAGAGAACCCATCAAAGAACAGCTTCCCAGGTATCTACATTCACTACTGCAGCGCGAGGTAAGAAGTCTACAGGCGGTCAGCTCATCATACACTCTGGTACGAACATTGGCAAGGAGGCCCAGCTGAAAGTTTCGCTTGCCATTAATGGTAAGCTTAGGGAGATTTACCAGACCAAGAACGTTAAATCGAGCAACGGAGTCATTAGATGGGACGAAGAAGTTTTGTTTGATGCACCAAAGGAAGCTGGTATTGTCTTTGGCGGTGTTGTTCACCGCACCTTCTCCAAGGATCAAGAGCTTGGTAGCGCTCATATCAACCTCGCAGATGTTGTTGATAGTCCTCGTGAGGTGACATTGAACTTGGGTCAGGGTCAGATCATTGTCAGTTTCAAATACAGCCCGGACCCTGAGGCCAGTTCAGAAGTTCCACCACTCCCAAGCTGGTGAATCACCATTGTTTGTAATAAAAGCTTTTTTTGGTTTCTATGAGACTTTATATATTGTCTGTTTATATGTTAATGTATACCTAGCTTGTTTCTGTAAAAAGAAGGTAGGTATTGCCATATATATAACAAGTCATCCCATATACTCACCACAAGTGTATGATTTATTATTATGTGAATGTGTTTTAGGTGAATGATCACCATGTGCCCTCACGGGAATCGTTCAAGAACCAGACTGCTGCTGCATTTCCCTCTGGTACCCCACGATATGTCCTTACATCAGTTCAAGATCAAAGCAATATATACAGATGATAGTTTCACAGAGAGTGCATAATTAATCTTACTTGCCCAAGACAGAATGGAAATGCAATATGCGACCATTTGCGGTTTGCTACGGCTTATTGAGGAGACTCCTTCCACCCTTATAGGTCTATCGGTTCTACGCCATATACTTCACAAGGAATCGTACACACAGTCTGCTGCTTGTCCAAACCTCTACAAAACATAACACGTATTCAGTAGCACTACAGTCTCATCATACTTCATCCATACGCTCCTTCTTAGCCCAATACCCGACCGTTATTAAATACCCCACCTATTGTTGATCTCACAGAGGGTTCCGATAAGATATTATGGACACAAACACCTGGACACCACCGTGACTGTGGTTTTTCGCGCTTTAGCGAAACATTTGTGTTGCTCGTACCGCTCATGTACTGGTGTTTACGCTTATACAAAGGCACTCCGACTGCTCTTGAAGTATATTTCAGACCGGTGAGAAAGGGCACGCACCCGGACACCACGGACTCGGTGAGCGCGCCAGCCCGACGACTAAGAACTCAAGCACTCAGACAGTGCAACTAAACACCAAAGCCGGTAGAATAGCCACCCAACTACATCAAAATGAGCGCTCAATTGGTAAGTGATAGCCCAAGTGAGTGTGGATGTTAAGAGGAGACAAGAAGCGGATTCGAACGGTTGTTTGCAGCGGAGATGCACCGTTGTTAAGCAAGGAGTGAAAAGTTTCAAGAGGTTGAGATCCAGCCGGGGATCAAAACACCACAAACAAGAACACCACAACACGTCTGAAGAAATGCAAGAAACAGCGTATCGAATCCGGTAGATCGATCCATATTAGACCCCGTAAAGACTGGTAATGTTTGCTCTGCTTGGAATCCTTCTGTTGCAATCTCCTCCACACTCGGAATCAAAGCGTGGGAATGTACGAAAACGACGATGCCTCCACTTAACACATGGTGTTGTCCCATAATATATCCCACTGTCTCTATGGATAGATTACTAACAACATATTATAGGCTCCAAAGTGGTACCCAGCTGAGGACCTCCCAGTCGCTAAGAAGACCAGAAAGACCCAGCGTGCCCAGAAGCTTAGAGCTTCTTTGGTTCCAGGTACCGTGTTGATCTTGTTGGCCGGTCGCTTCAGAGGTAAGAGAGTTGTCTACTTGAAGCACTTGGAGGACAACACCTTGTTGGTGTCTGGTCCATTCAAGGTTAACGGTGTTCCATTGAGACGTGTCAACTCCAGATACGTTATCGCCACCTCCACCAAGATTGACGTCTCCTCCGTTGACGTCTCCAAGTTCACTGTTGCTTACTTTGCCCGTGAGAAGTCTGCCAAGAAGTCCAAGTCTGAGGCTGAGTTCTTCGGTGAGGAGCAGCCAAAGAAGGAGGTCAAGGCCGAGCGTGTTGCTGACCAGAAGACCGTCGATGCTGCTTTGCTTACACAGATCAAGGAGACACCACTCCTCAAGCAGTACTTGGCTGCCACTTTCTCCCTCAAGTCTGGTGACAGACCACACCTCCTGAAGTTCTAAGTGCCTGAATGATTAATGAATCCATTTTCTCGTTTGAAATTTCAGAGTCACTGCTTCATCACATGTATAATTTTCGGGTAATGAAGAATGAGCTTATTCGTTTGTTATATGAGCCAAGTTAGTTATATAGGAGCTCCCTCAGTGGGATTAGCTGCTTGTCACAAACTTGTAGAGAATCTCTCGACATTGAGTCCAAAATTAGTACGTAGTATTGTATTCATCGCTGAGATATAGCCCATCTTCTGTGTTTGTTTTCTAACTGTTTCAGGAGAATTATGTCTTTGTTCTACCTTCATATCTCCCAACCGGCAGGTTACCTAATTGATAACCCACACACTTTGTATAAATGGTTTGTTATTGAATATAATGAGTTGTTTCCTATATGGCGTTGTTCCTCGAGAGTTTAGAAACAGCTAGCTAACACTATGTACAAGACACGAGCACGCAAAAAACACTACAATAAAAATCTTCCACCTTAGAATCCAATTAAACCCCTATCTACTCCAAAAGATGTTCTTTACTTGTAACCTCTGCACTTTTATCGTTTTCTCTCACAACCGCCCCAGTCTTTTCTGCCTCGGCCACGTTGCCTGGGCACCGCACCTCATCGCATATCCGAAAACGGAAAAACCAAAAGAAACGGCGCTCGAAAATTTTAACCATACAAAAGGGCCCCGGCCGCACTTCTCTCTCTAACAAGAGAACACCAATTGGACTTGGTACAGAAGGATTCCATCCATACCCTTATATCTACCACCGATGTCTGCTCTGTTGCCACTCGCTGCTTACAACCTGGCTGTTGAGCCGTTTGTTCCAACCCAGGCGATTGAGTCTGACCTGCCAATGACCATCCGCATCACCATGGCAGCTCTTGATCCTAATGCGATTGATGACGAGGAACAACCTTCGACATTGAGAATTCTCAAGTCATCGCCATTGAGCAGACTCGCATACGACTCTGATGAGGATGACGAGGACGATGAGGATGATGAAGATGACGAGGATGATGATAAGAACGAGGACGACGAAGAGATGGATGAAGAGGAGGAGGAGGAAGGTGACGATGAGGAAGGTGACGATGAGGAAGGTGACGATGAGGAAGGTGACGATGAGGAAGGTGACGATGAGGAAGGTGACGATGAGGAAGGTGACGATGAGGAAGGTGACGATGAGGATGGTGACGATGAGGATGATGATGACGATGACTACGATGATGATGACGATGTCGAAGAGTATGTTGTCTGTACTTTGTCTCCAAAGAGCCAGTACCAGCAGACTTTGGACATCACTCTTTCTCCAGAGGAGGAGATCTTCTTCGTCGTCACCGGTTCCTACCCGATCCACTTATCCGGTAACTACGTCGAGCACCCATTTGACGGGGATGCTGATGAGTTCGACTCTGATGGCTCATACGACTCTGACGACTCTGACGACGAGTTCGATTCTGATGAGTACGACTTGACTCCAGACGAGGAAGAGCTTGCTGAGTCAGGCTTTGACATCAACGACTTGGAGGACGAGGAGGATATCGAGGGCCGTATTGAGGAACTCGTTGAAGAGGACGAGAAGAAGCAGCAGGAAAAGTCCAAGAAGGAGAAGAAGTCGAACAAGAAGCGTCAGGCTGAGGAGGAGGAAGAGACAAAGCCAGAGTCCAAGGAGACCAAGAAGCAGAAAAAGGCTAAGGAGCAGGAAGAGAAGAAGTCTGTCCAGTTCAACAAGGAGCTGGAACAGGGTCCAACTAAGTCCGAGAAGAAACCAGCTGTCAAGACCTTGACTGGCGGTGTCACGATCGAGGACCGTACTGTTGGTAAGGGTCCACAGGCCAAGAACGGTTCCAAAGTCGGCATGAGATACATCGGTAAGCTCAAGAACGGCTCCATCTTTGACAAGAACACCTCTGGTAAGCCATTCCAGTTTGCTCTTGGTAAGGGTGAGGTCATCAAGGGTTGGGATGTTGGTGTTGCCGGCATGGCCGTTGGTGGTGAGCGTCGTATCGTCATCCCAGCTCCATTTGCCTACGGCAAGAAAAAGCTTCCAGGTATCCCAGCCAACTCCGATTTGACCTTTGATGTTAAGTTGGTTTCGTTGAAGTAATGCATTACAAATAAAGAATAAACTTAAAACCGGTCAACAACCCATTCAATTGATGCTTTTTAATGTCCAATATATAATCTTGTAGTTTGCTAGTTCCTAGTTCCCTATGCTCTCCTGCTCTCCTGCTCTCTCCACTTCGATTAGTTTTAAATCCGAGCCACGAAAACAAATAGCGTAAGATTTCAATTCTCTTATATGGGATTTACTGACAAATACACATTTATGCACACGTATATTAATAACTCACATCCATACAACTTAATATTCTCTAATTCTACATACGTAAAGAAGTGGAACTCCGGGCTCATAACCCAGCGTGTTTGGCATGTTTTGGTTTGATATGGGCTCGTAACCATAGCACGCTACGTTTAGTATGGTGGGGGCTCGTCTCTATTTGGGTTCTACCGGTTTCGTTCAACTAACAAATGTCGACATCACCGTTGAACAGTCAATTGTGATTTCTGACTGAACAGCAAACAATTAACATGCCGGACCATATGTTAGCTGATTGTAGAAAAGAAAATCTAGAGAGACGCAGGCATGGGGTTACCGAGATCGACATCGACAGTAGAGGAAGATATCAAGTCACTTCATACACAAGTCCAAGATGAATACAAAACAGTTCACACACCCGACCGTATGCTCACTGAGAGTAGACAACGTAGAAACATGACTAAGGTGACCGACATCAACGTAGACAATGAAGGAAGACATCAGCATCGATAGTAGTGGAAGATATCAAGTTACTTCATACACAAATCCAAGATGAATACAAAACAGTTAACACACCCGCTCGTATGCAAACTGAGAGTAGACAACGTAGACACATGAATAAGGTGACCGACATCAACGTAGACAATGAAGGAAGACATCAGCATCAACATTTGAGGAAGATATCAACATCAACATTTGAGGAAGACATCAAGTCACTTCATACACAAATCCACGATGAATTCAAAACAGTTCACACACCCGACCGTATGCAAACTGAGAGTAGACAACGTAGACACATGAATAAGGTGACCGACATCAACGTAGACAATGAAGGAAGACATCAGCATCAACATTTGAGGAAGATATCAACATCAACATTTGAGGAAGACATCAAGTCACTTCATACACAAATCCACGATGAATTCAAAACAGTTCACACACCCG